>JBBPBX010031747.1:0-34323 GCA_038048925.1 Garcialebias charrua | reverse complement strand
GAATGGTCAAATCATGACATTAATTAAGCCACGCCCCCTCACAACAGGAAGTGTACAGTTGTACATTGAACGTCCCGATCGGACACATGTTACCTAATCAGCGTGACGGTCTGTCCAGTGACCGAAGACATGTTGCTGTAACAAGCTTTCCAACACTGACCGTTTTGGGTGGAGCATGTGGGCGTGGCGATGTGGCGAATCGGACGTAACGCCGTCACAAACGAAACACTAATAGCACCTACACGAAAACTGTCTAATACATCAAACCTTCAGTGATTGACCCACATCCGGTCCCCTGCAATACTGAATGGTCAAATCATGACAATAATTAAGCCACGCCCCCTAACAACAGGAAGTGTACAGTTGTACATTGAACGTCCCGATCGGACACCTGTTACCTAATCAGCGTGACGGCCTGTCCAGTGACCAAAGACATGTTGTTGTAACAAGCTTTCCAACACTGACCGTTTTGGGTGGAGCATGTGGGCGTGGCGATGTGGCGAATCAGACGTAACGCCGTCACAATACGTTTGGCTTTTTGGGGGCTTTATCATATCCCAAAACTCACAAAATTTGGCAGACTCATCAGGACTGGTGAAAGATTACATATTTTAGGGGCGTGGCTAAAATTGCAAAAGAAACGGCTCAAGAGCGCCACCTAGAATATTTCAAACTACCCTCCGCATTGGCCTTAGTTTCACTTAGGATCATGAAATTTGGTACACTTGTCCAATTCACCAAGACGCACAGAAAACCCTCTGGCATCAACGTTGTACGATAAATGGGAAGGCGGCCATTTTGGAAAGTGGACCAAATTGGGTGCATGCGTTGGGTGCCGAACGGGTACGGAAAAGGCACGAGAGTGTTTCAGGTTGGACTAGCTGGACTTCCCGCGATCGCCGCGAGAAGGGCGGAGCGGCGCTAAGGCATTCACACGTGCATTTTCGCAGGAAATGCGACTTTTCTAGTTGTGTGAATGCCAACAAGGCATTCACACTATAGAGATTGTGTTTATATTTATTATTATTATTATTCTTATATGTTACTATCTTCCGTCCGTACGTTTTTTGGCGTCCTACTCCTCCTACAGTTTTCGTGCCATTTCAACATATCATATATCAAAATGTTCAGCTCGTTCAGGACAATCCAGCTATGACTTTTGGTAATGGTGCAACTTTAGCTTTTTGAGATATTTAGCCTTTTCGGCCATTTTTTTCCCATTGAAAATGAATGGAGCTAAAATGAAATGGCCTTTTGGGGGCTTTATCATATCCTAAATCTCACCAAATTTGGCAGACTCATCACTTAGACATGGGGGAGTAATAAATGATCAACACCTCGCGTTTTCATATATGCTGAAGGGGCGTGGCCTGGCCTCAAGGTTAGGCATCTCGCCATGAAAAACGAAACACTAATAGCACCTACACGAAAACCGTCTAATACATCAAACCTTCAGTGATTGACCCACAACCGGTCCCCTACAATACTGAATGGTCAAATCATGACATTAATTAAGCCACGCCCCCTCACAACAGGAAGTGTACAGTTGTACATTGAACGTCCCGATCGGACACCTGTTACCTAATCAGCGTGACGGTCTGTCCAGTGACCGAAGACATGTTGCTGTAACAAGCTTTCCAACACTGACCGTTTTGGGTGGAGCATGTGGGCGTGGCGATGTGGCGAATCAGACGTAACGCCGTCACAATACGTTTGGCCTTTTGGGAGCTTTATCATATCCCAAAACTCACCAAATTTGGCAGACTCGTCAGGACTGGTGAAAAATTACATATTTTGGGGGCGTGGCCAAAATTGCAACAGAAAGGGCTCAAGAGCGCCACCTAGAATATTTCAAATTACCCTCCGCATTGGCCTTAGTTTCACGTAGGATCATGAAATTTGGTACACCTCCCCGATTCACCAAGGCGCACAGAAAACCCTCTGGCACCAACGTTGTACGATGAAAGGAAAGGTGACCTTTTCGGCCATTTTTTTCCCATTTAAAATGAATGGAGCTAAAATGAAATGGCTTTTTGGGGGCTTTTTTATATCCCAAAATTCACCAAAATTGGTGGACTCATCAGGACTGGTGAACGATTACATATTTTGGGGGCGTGGCCAAAATTTCAACAGAAACGGCTCAAGAGCGCCACCTAGAATATTTCAAATTACCCTCCGCATTGGCTTTAGTTTCACGTAGGATCATGAAATTTGGTACACTTGTCCAATTCACCAAGACGCACAGAAAACCCTCTGGCGTCAACGTTGTACGATAAATGGGAAGGCGGCCATTTTGGAATGTGGACCAAATTGGGTGCACGCATTGGGTGCCGAACGGGTACGGGAAAGGCACGAGAGTGTTTCGGGGTGGACCAGCTCGACTTCCCGCGGTCGCCGCGAGAAGGGCGGAGCGGCGCTGAGGCATTCACACGTGCATTTTCGTAGGAAATGCGGTTTTTCTAGTTATAGTTACTATCTTCCGTCCGTACGTTTTTTGGCACGCTACTCCTCCTAGAGTATTTGTGCCATTTCAACGATTCATATATCAAAATGTTCAGCTCGTTCAGGACAATCCAGCTATGACTTTTGGTAATGCTGCAAGTTGCGCTTTTTGAAATATTAAGCCTTTTCGGCCATTTTTTTCCCATTGAAAATGAATGGAGCTAAAATGAAATGGTCTTTTGGGGGCTTTATCATACCCTAAAACTCACCAAATTTGGCAGACTCATCACTCAGACATGCAGGAGTAACAAATGATCAAAACCTCGCATTTTCATATATGCTGAAGGGGCGTGGCCTGGCCTCAAAGTTAGGCATCTCGCCATGAAAAACGAAACACTAATAGCACCTACACGAAAACCGTCTAATACATCAAACCTTCAGTGATTGACCCACAACCACTCCCCTGCAATACTGAATGGTCAAATCATGACATTAATTAAGCCACGCCCCCTCACAACAGGAAGTGTACAGTTATACATTGAACGTCCCGATCGGACACCTGTTACCTAATCAGCGGGACGGTCTGTCCAGTGACCGAAGACATGTTGCTGTAACAAGCTTTCCAACACTGACCGTTTTGGGTGGAGCATGTGGGCGTGGCGATGTGGCGAATCAGCCGTCACGCCGTCACAAACGAAACACTAATAGCACCTACACGAAAACAGTCTAATACATCAAACCTTCAGTGATTGACCCACATCCGGTCCCCTGCAATACTGAATGGTCAAATCATGACAATAATTAAGCCACGCCCCCTCACAACAGGAAGTGTACAGTTGTACATTGAACGTCCCGATCGGACACCTGTTACCTAATCAGCGTGACGGTTTGTCCAGTGACCGAAGACATGTTGCTGTAACAAGCTTTCCACGACTGGTTGTTTTGGGTGGAGCATGTGGGCGTGGCGATGTGGCGAATCAGACGTAACGCCGTCACAATACGTTTGGCCTTTTGGGAGCTTTATCATATCCCAAAACTCACCAAATTTGGCAGACTCGTCAGGACTGGTGAAAAATTACATATTTTGGGGGCGTGGCCAAAATTGCAAAAGAAACGGCTCAAGAGCGCCACCTAGAATATTTCAAACTACCCTCCGCATTGGCCTTAGTTTCACGTAGGATCATGAAATTTGGTACACTTGTCCAATTCACCAAGACGCACAGAAAACCCTCTGGCGTCAACGTTGTACGATAAATGGGAAGGCGGCCATTTTGGAATGTGGACCAAATTGGGTGCGTGCATTGGGTGCCGAAAGGGTACGGGAAAGGCACGAGAGTGTTTCAGGGTGGACCAGCTCGACTTCCCGCGATCGCCGCGAGAAGGGCGGAGCGGCGCTAAGGCATTCACACGTGCATTTTCGCAGGAAATGCGGTTTTTCTAGTTGTGTGAATGCCAACAAGGCATTCACACTATAGAGATTGTGTTTATATTTATTTGTGTGAATGCCAACAAGGCATTCACACTATAGAGATTGTGTTTATATTTATAGTTACTATCTTCATTCCGTACGTTTTTTGGCATGTAACTACTCGCACAGTTTTGGTGCCATTTCAACAATTCATATATCAAAATGTCCAGCTCGCTCAGGACAATCCGGCTATGACTTTTGGTAATGCTGCAACTTTAGCTTTTTGAATTATTTAGCCTTTTCGGCCATTTTTTTCCCATTGAAAATGAATGGAGCTAAAATGAAATGGCCGTTTGGGGGCTTTATCATATCCTAAATCTCACCAAATTTGGCAGACTCATCACTCAGACATGGGGGAGTAAAAAATGAACAAAATCTCACGTTTTCATATATGCTGAAGGGGCGTGGCCTGGCCTCAAAGTTAGGTATCTCGCCATGGAAAACGAAACACTAATAGCACCTACACGAAAACGGTCTAATACATCAAATCTTCAGTGATTGACCCACAACCGGTCCCCTACAATACTGAATGGTCAAATCATGACATTAATTAAGCCACGCCCCCTCACAACAGGAAGTGTACAGTTATACATTGAACGTCCCGATCGGACACCTGTTACCTAATCAGCGGGACGGTCTGTCCAGTGACCGAAGACATGTTGCTGTAACAAGCTTTCCAACACTGACCGTTTTGGGTGGAGCATGTGGGCGTGGCAATGTGGCGAATCAGCCGTCACGCCGTCACAAACGAAACACTAATAGCACCTACACGAAAACAGTCTAATACATCAAACCTTCAGTGATTGACCCACATCTGGTCCCCTGCAATACTGAATGGTCAAATCATGACATTAATTAAGCCACGCCCCCTCACAACAGGAAGTATTTTTTCCCATTGAAAATGAATGGAGCTAAAATGAAAGTGCCTGTTGGGGGCTTTATCATATCCTAAATCTCACCAAATTTGGCAGACTCATCACTTAGACATGGGGGAGTAAAAAATGATCAAAACCTCGCGTTTTCATATATGCTGAAGGGGCGTGGCCTGGCCTCAAAGTTAGGCATCTCGCCATGAAAAACGAAACACTAATAGCACCTACACGAAAACCATCTAATACATCAAACCTTCAGTGATTGACCCACAACCACTGCCCTGCAATACTGAATGGTCAAATCATGACATTAATTAAGCCACGCCCCCTCACAACAGGAAGTGTACAGTTATACATTGAACGTCCCGATCGGACACCTGTTACCTAATCAGCGGGACGGTCTGTCCAGTGACCGAAGACATGTTGCTGTAACAAGCTTTCCAACACTGACCGTTTTGGGTGGAGCATGTGGGCGTGGCGATGTGGCGAATCAGCCGTCACGCCGTCACAAACGAAACACTAATAGCACCTACACGAAAACAGTCTAATACATCAAACCTTCAGTGATTGACCCACATCCGGTCCCCTGCAATACTGAATGGTCAAATCATGACAATAATTAAGCCACGCCCCCTCACAACAGGAAGTGTACAGTTTTACATTGAATGTCCCGATCAGACACCTGTTACCTAATCAGCGTGACGGTCCGTCCAATGACCGAAGACATGTTGCTGTAACAAGCTTTCCAACACTGACCGTTTTGGGTGGAGCATGTGGGCGTGGCGATGTGGCGAATCAGACGTAACGCCGTCACAATACGTTTGGCATTTTGGGGGCTTTATCATATCCCAAAACTCACCAAATTTGGCAGACTCGTCAGGACTGGTGACAAATTACATATTTTGGGGGCGTGGCCAAAATTGCAACAGAAACGGCTCAAGAGCGCCACCTAGAAAATTTCAAACTACCCTCCGCATTGGCCTTAGTTTCACGTAGGATCATGAAATTTGGTACACTTGTCCAATTCACCAAGACGCACAGAAAACCCTCTGGCGTCAACGTTGTACGATAAATGGGAAGGCGGCCATTTTGGAATGTGGACCAATCGAGTGCACGCACTAGGTGCCGAACTGGTACGGGAAAGGCACGAGAGCGTTTCGGGGTGGACCAGCTCGACTTCCCGCGGTCGCCGCGAGAAGGGCGGAGCGGCGCTAAGGCATTCACACGTGCATTTTCGCAGGAAATGCGGTTTTTCTAGTTATTATTATTCTTATATGTTACTATCTTCCGTCCGTACGTTTTTTGGCGTCCTACTCCTCCTACAGTTTTCGTGCCATTTCAACGATTCATATATCAAAATGTTCAGCTCGTTCAGGACAATCCAGGTATGACTTTTGGTAATGTTGCAACTTTCGCTTTTTGAAATATTAAGCCTTTTCGGCCATTTTTTTCCCATTGAAAATGAATGGAGCTAAAATGAAATGGCCTTTTGGAGGATTTATCATATCCTAAATCTCACCAAATTTGGCAGACTCATCACTCAGACATGGGGGAGTAAAAAATGATCAAAACCTCGCGTTTTTATATATGGTGAAGGGGCGTGGCCTGGCCTCAAAGTTAGGTATCTCGCCATGAAAAACGAAACACTAATAGCACCTACACGAAAACCGTCTAATACATCAAACCTTCAGTGATTGACCCACAACCGGTCCCCTACAATACTGAATGGTCAAATCATGACATTAATTAAGCCACGCCCCCTCACAACAGGAAGTGTACAGTTATACATTGAACGTCCCGATCGGACACCTGTTACCTAATCAGCGGGACGGTCTGTCCAGTGACCGAAGACATGTTGCTGTAACAAGCTTTCCAACACTGACCGTTTTGGGTGGAGCATGTGGGCGTGGCGATGTGGCGAATCAGCCGTCACGCCGTCACAAACGAAACACTAATAGCACCTACACGAAAACAGTCTAATACATCAAACCTTCAGTGATTGACCCACATCCGGTCCCCTGCAATACTGAATGGTCAAATCATGACAATAATTAAGCCACGCCCCCTCACAACAGGAAGTGTACAGTTGTACATTGAACATCCCGATCGGACACCTGTTACCTAATCAGCGTGACGGTCTGTCCAGTGACCGAAGACATGTTGCTGTAACAAGCTTTCCACGACTGGTTGTTTTGGGTGGAGCATGTGGGCGTGGCGATGTGGCGAATCAGACGTAACGCCGTCACAATACGTTTGGCCTTTTGGGAGCTTTATCATATCCCAAAACTCACCAAATTTGGCAGACTCGTCAGGACTGGTGAAAAATTACATATTTTGGGGGCGTGGCCAAAATTGCAACAGAAAGGGCTCAAGAGCGCCACCTAGAATATTTCAAACTACCCTCCGCATTGGCCTTAGTTTCACGTAGGATCATGAAATTTTGTACACTTCCCCAATACACCAAGACGCACAGAAAACCCTCTGGCACCAACGTTGTACGATGAAAGGAAAGGCGACCTTTTCGGCCATTTTTATCCCATTGAAAATGAATGGCGCTAAAATGAAATGGCATTTTTGGGGCTTTGTCATATCCCAAAACTCACCAAAATTGGCAGACTCGTCAGGACTGGTGAACGATTACATATTTTGGGGACGTGGCCAAAATTTCAAAAGAAACGGCTCAAGAGCGCCACCTAGAAAATTTCAAACTACCCTCCGCATTGGCCTTAGTTTCACGTAGGATCATGAAATTTGGTACACTTGTCCAATTCACCAAGACGCACAGAAAACCCTCTGGTGTCAACGTTGTACGATAAATGGGAAGGCGGCCATTTTGGAATGTGGACCAAATTGGGTGCACGCATTGGGTGCCGAACGGGTACGGGAAAGGCACGAGAGTGTTTCGGGGTGGACCAGCTCGACTTCCCGCGGTCGCCGCGAGAAGGGCGGAGCGGCGCTAAGGCATTCACACGTGCATTTTCGCAGGAAATGCGGTTTTTCTAGTTGTGTGAATGCCAACAAGGCATTCACACTATAGAGATTGTGTTTATATTTATTATTATCTACAGTTTATAGATGTTACTATCTTCATTCCGTACGTTTTTTGGCATGTAACTACTCGCACAGTTTTGGTGCGATTTCAACAATTCATATATCAAAATGTTCAGCTCATTTAGGACAATCCGGCTATGACTTTTGGTAATGCTGCAACTTTAGCTTTTTGAGATATTCAGCCTTTTCGGCCATCTTTTTCCCATTGAAAATGAATGGAGCTAAAATGAAATGGCCGTTTGGGAGCTTTATCATATCCTAAATCTTACCAAATTTGGCAGACTCATCACTCAGACATGGGGGAGTAAAAAATGATCAAAACCTCATGTTTTCATATATGATGAAGGGGCGTGGCCTGGCCTCAAAGTTAGGTATCTCGCCATGAAAAACGAAACACTAATAGCACCTACACGAAAACTGTCTAATACATCAAACCTTCAGTGATTGACCCACAACCAGTCCCCTGCAATACTGAATGGTCAAATCATGACATTAATTAAGCCACGCCCCCTCACAACAGGAAGTGTACAGTTGTACATTGAACGTCCCGATCGGACACCTGTTACCTAATCAGCGTGACGGTCTGTCCAGTGACCAAAGACATGTTGCTGTAACAAGCTTTCCAACACTGACCGTTTTGGGTGGAGCATGTGGGCGTGGCAATATGGCGAATCAGACGTAACGCCATCACAAACGAAACACTAATAGCACCTACACGAAAACTGTCTAATACATCAAACCTTCAGTGATATACCCACATCCGGTCCCCTGCAATACTGACTGGTCAAATCATGACAATAATTAAGCCACGCCCCCTCACAACAGGAAGTGTACAGTTGTACATTGAACGTCCGGATTGGACACCTGTTACCTAATCAGCGTGACGGTCTGTCCAGTGACCAAAGACATAGTGTTGTAACAAGCTTTCCAACAATGACTGTTTTGGGTGGAGCATGTGGGCGTGGCGATGTGGCGAATCAGACGTAACGCCGTCACAATACGTTTGGCCTTTGGGGAGCTTTATCATATCCCAAAACTCACCAAATTTGGCAGACTCGTCAGGACTGGTGAAAAATTACATATTTTGGGGGCGTGGCCAAAATTGCAACAGAAAGGGCTCAAGAGCGCCACCTAGAATATTTCAAACTACCCTCCGCATTGGCCTTAGTTTCACGTAGGATCATGAAATTTGGTACGCTTGTCCAATTCACCAAGACGCACAGAAAACCCTCTGGCATCAACGTTGTACGATAAATGGGAAGGCGGCCATTTTGGAATGTGGACCAAATTGGGTGCGTGCATTGGGTGCCGAAAGGGTACGGGAAAGGCACGAGAGTGTTTCAGGGTGGACCAGCTCGACTTCCCGCGATCGCCGCGAGAAGGGCGGAGCGGCGCTAAGGCATTCACACGTGCATTTTCGCAGGAAATGCGGTTTTTCTAGTTATTATTATAGTTACTATCTTCCGTCCGTACGTTTTTTGGCACGCTACTCCTCCTAGAGTATTTGTGCCATTTCAACGATTCATATATCAAAATGTTCAGCTCGTTCAGGACAATCCAGCTATGACTTTTGGTAATGCTGCAAGTTGCGCTTTTTGAAATATTAAGCCTTTTCGGCCATTTTTTTCCCATTGAAAATGAATGGGGCTAAAATGAAAAGGCCTTTTGGAGGATTTATCATATCCTAAATCTCACCAAATTTGGCAGACTCATCACTCAGACATGGGGGAGTAAAAAATGATCAACATCTCGCGTTTTCATATATGGTGAAGGGGCGTGGCCTGGCCTCAAAGTTAGGTATCTCGCCGTGAAAAACGAAACACTAATAGCACCTACACGAAAACCGTCTAATACATCAAACCTTCAGTGATTGACCCACAACCGGTCCCCTACAATACTGAATGGTCAAATCATGACATTAATTAAGCCACGCCCCCTCACAACAGGAAGTGTACAGTTATACATTGAACGTCCCGATCGGACACCTGTTACCTAATCAGCGGGACGGTCTGTCCAGTGACCGAAGACATGTTGCTGTAACAAGCTTTCCAACACTGACCGTTTTGGGTGGAGCATGTGGGCGTGGCGATGTGGCGAATCAGCCGTCACGCCGTCACAAACGAAACACTAATAGCACCTACACGAAAACAGTCTAATACATCAAACCTTCAGTGATTGACCCACATCCGGTCCCCTGCAATACTGAATGGTCAAATCATGACAATAATTAAGCCACGCCCCCTCACAACAGGAAGTGTACAGTTGTACATTGAACATCCCGATCGGACACCTGTTACCTAATCAGCGTGACGGTCTGTCCAGTGACCGAAGACATGTTGCTGTAACAAGCTTTCCACGACTGGTTGTTTTGGGTGGAGCATGTGGGCGTGGCGATGTGGCGAATCAGACGTAACGCCGTCACAATACGTTTGGCCTTTTGGGAGCTTTATCATATCCCAAAACTCACCAAATTTGGCAGACTCGTCAGGACTGGTGAAAAATTACATATTTTGGGGGCGTGGCCAAAATTGCAACAGAAACGGCTCAAGAGCGCCACCTAGAATATTTCAAACTACCCTCCGCATTGGCCTTAGTTTCACGTAGGATCATGAAATTTGGTACACTTGTCCAATTCACAAAGACGTACAGAAAACCCTCTGGCATCAACATTGTACGATAAATGGGAAGGCGGCCATTTTGGAATGTGGACCAAATTGGGTGCATACATTGGGTGCCGAACGGGTACGGGAAAGGCACGAGAGTGTTTCAGGGTGGACTAGCTCGACTTCCCGCGGTCGCCACGAGAAGGGCGGAGCGGCGCTAAGGCATTCACACGTGCATTTTCGTAGGAAATGCAAATTTTCTAGTTATTATTATTATTATCTACAGTTTATAGATGTTACTATCTTCACTCCGTACGTTTTTTGGCATGTAACTACTCGCACAGTTTTGGTGCGATTTCAACAATTCATATATCAAAATGTTCAGCTCATTTAGGACAATCCGGCTATGACTTTTGGTAATGCTGCAACTTTAGCTTTTTGAGATATTCAGCCTTTTCGGCCATCTTTTTCCCATTGAAAATGAATGGAGCTAAAATGAAATGGCCGTTTGGGGGCTTTATTATATCCTAAATCTCACCAAATTTGGCAGACTCATCACTCAGACATGCAGGAGTAACAAATGATCAAAACCTCATGTTTTCATATATGATGAAGGGGCGTGGCCTGGCCTCAAAGTTAGGTATCTCGCCATGAAAAACGAAACACTAATAGCACCTACACGAAAACTGTCTAATACATCAAACCTTCAGTGATTGACCCACAACCAGTCCCCTGCAATACTGAATGGTCAAATCATGACATTAATTAAGCCACGCCCCCTCACAACAGGAAGTGTACAGTTGTACATTGAACGTCCCGATCGGACACCTGTTACCTAATCAGCGTGACGGTCTGTCCAGTGACCAAAGACATGTTGCTGTAACAAGCTTTCCAACACTGACCGTTTTGGGTGGAGCATGTGGGCGTGGCAATATGGCGAATCAGACGTAACGCCATCACAAACGAAACACTAATAGCACCTACACGAAAACTGTCTAATACATCAAACCTTCAGTGATATACCCACATCCGGTCCCCTGCAATACTGACTGGTCAAATCATGACAATAACTAAGCCACGCCCCCTCACAACAGGAAGTGTACAGTTGTACATTGAACGTCCGGATTGGACACCTGTTACCTAATCAGCGTGACGGTCTGTCCAGTGACCAAAGACATAGTGTTGTAACAAGCTTTCCAACAATGACTGTTTTGGGTGGAGCATGTGGGCGTGGCGATGTGGCGAATCAGACGTAACGCCGTCACAATACGTTTGGCCTTTGGGGAGCTTTATCATATCCCAAAACTCACCAAATTTGGCAGACTCGTCAGGACTGGTGAAAAATTACATATTTTGGGGGCGTGGCCAAAATTGCAACAGAAACGGCTCAAGAGCGCCACCTAGAATATTTCAAACTACCCTCCGCATTGGCCTTAGTTTCACGTAGGATCATGAAATTTGGTACACTTGTCCAATTCACCAAGACGCACAGAAAACCCTCTGGCATCAACGTTGTACGATAAATGGGAAGGCGGCCATTTTGGAATGTGGACCAAATTGAGTGCACGCACTGGGTGCCGAACGGGTACGGGAAAGGCACGAGAGTGTTTCGGGGTGGACCAGCTCGACTTCCCGCGGTCGCCGCGAGAAGGGCGGAGCGGCGCTAAGGCATTCACACGTGCATTTTCGTAGGAAATGCGGTTTTTCTAGTTGTGTGAATGCCAACAAGGCATTCACACTATAGAGATTGTGTTTATATTTATTGTGTGAATGCCAACAAGGCATTCACACTATAGAGATTGTGTTTATATTTATTATAGTTACTATCTTCCGTCCGTACGTTTTTTGGCACGCTACTCCTCCTAGAGTATTTGTGCCATTTCAACGATTCATATATCAAAATGTTCAGCTCGTTCAGGACAATCCAGCTATGACTTTTGGTAATGCTGCAAGTTGCGCTTTTTGAAATATTAAGCCTTTTCGGCCATTTTTTTCCCATTGAAAATGAATGGAGCTAAAATGAAATGGTCTTTTGGGGGCTTTATCATACCCTAAAACTCACCAAATTTGGCAGACTCATCACTCAGACATGCAGGAGTAACAAATGATCAAAACCTCGCATTTTCATATATGCTGAAGGGGCGTGGCCTGGCCTCAAAGTTAGGCATCTCGCCATGAAAAACGAAACACTAATAGCACCTACACGAAAACCGTCTAATACATCAAACCTTCAGTGATTGACCCACAACCGGTCCCCTACAATACTGAATGGTCAAATCATGACATTAATTAAGCCACGCCCCCTCACAACAGGAAGTGTACAGTTATACATTGAACGTCCCGATCGGACACCTGTTACCTAATCAGCGGGACGGTCTGTCCAGTGACCGAAGACATGTTGCTGTAACAAGCTTTCCAACACTGACCGTTTTGGGTGGAGCATGTGGGCGTGGCGATGTGGCGAATCAGCCGTCACGCCGTCACAAACGAAACACTAATAGCACCTACACGAAAACAGTCTAATACATCAAACCTTCAGTGATTGACCCACATCCGGTCCCCTGCAATACTGAATGGTCAAATCATGACAATAATTAAGCCACGCCCCCTCACAACAGGAAGTGTACAGTTGTACATTGAACGTCCCGATCGGACACCTGTTACCTAATCAGCGTGACGGTCTGTCCAGTGACCGAAGACATGTTGTTGTAACAAGCTTTCCACGACTGGTTGTTTTGGGTGGAGCATGTGGGCGTGGCGATGTGGCGAATCAGACGTAACGCCGTCACAATACGTTTGGCCTTTTGGGAGCTTTATCATATCCCAAAACTCACCAAATTTGGCAGACTCGTCAGGACTGGTGAAAAATTACATATTTTGGGGGCGTGGCCAAAATTGCAACAGAAACGGCTCAAGAGCGCCACCTAGAATATTTCAAACTACCCTCCGCATTGGCCTTAGTTTCACGTAGGATCATGAAATTTGGTACACCTCCCCGATTCACCAAGGCGCACAGAAAACCCTCTGGCACCAACGTTGTACGATGAAAGGAAAGGCGACATTTTCGGCCATTTTTATCCCATTGAAAATGAATGGAGCTAAAATGAAATAGCATTTTGGGGGCTTTTTCATATCCCAAAACTCACCAAAATTGGCAGACTCATCAGGACTGGTGAACGATTACATATTTTGGGGGCGTGGCCAAAATTGCAACAGAAACGGCTCAAGAGCGCCACCTAGAAAATTTCAAACTACCCTTCGCATTGGCCTTAGTTTCACGTAGGATCATGAAATTTGGTACGCTTGTCCAATTCACAAAGACGCACAGAAAACCCTCTGGCATCAACGGTGTACGATAAATGGGAAGGCGGCCATTTTGGAATGTGGACCAAATCGGGTGCACGCATTGGGTGCCGAACGGGTACGGGAAAGGCACGAGAGTGTTTCGGGGTGGACCAGCTAGACTTCCCGCGGTCGTCGCGAGAAGGGCGGAGCGGCGCTAAGGCATTCACACGTGCATTTTCGTAGGAAATGCGGTTTTTCTAGTTGTGTGAATGCCAACAAGGCATTCACACTATAGAGATTGTGTTTATATTTATTATTATTATTCTTATATGTTACTATCTTCCGTCCGTACGTTTTTTGGCGTCCTACTCCTCCTACAGTTTTCGTGCCATTTCAACATATCATATATCAAAATGTTCAGCTCGTTCAGGACAATCCAGCAATGACTTTTGGTAATGGTGCAACTTTAGCTTTTTGAGATATTTAGCCTTTTCGGCCATTTTTTTCCCATTGAAAATGAATGGAGCTAAAATGAAATGGCCTTTTGGGGGCTTTATCGTATCCTAAAACTCATCAAATTTGGCAGACTCATCATTCAGACATGGGGGAGTAAATATTTATCAAAACCTTGCGTTTTCATATATGCTGAAGGGGCGTGGCCTGGCCTCAAAGTTAGGCATCTCGCCATGAAAAACGAAACACTAATAGCACCTACACGTAAACTGTCTAATACATCAAACCTTCAGTGATTGACCCACAACCGGTCCCCTACAATACTGAATGGTCAAATCATGACATTAATTAAGCCACGCCCCCTCACAACAGGAAGTGTACAGTTGTACATTGAAGGTCCCGATCGGACACCTGTTGACTAATCAGCATGACGGTCTGTCCAGTGACCAAAGACATGTTGCTGTAACAAGCTTTCCAACACTGACCGTTTTGGGTGGAGCATGTGGGCGTGGCGACGTGGCGAATCAGACGTAACGCCGTCACAAACGAAACACTAATAGCACCTACACGAAAACTATTTAATACATCAAACCTTCAGTGATTGACCCACATCCGGTCCCTTGCAATACTGAATGGTCAAATCATGACATTAATTAAGCCACGCCCCCTCACAACAGGAAGTGTACAGTTGTACATTGAACGTCCCGATCGGACACCTGTTACCTAATCAGCGTGACGGTGTGTCCAGTGACCGAAGACATGTTGGTGTAACAAGCTTTCCAACACTGACCGTTTTGGGTGGAGCATGTGGGCGTGGCGATGTGGCGAATCAGACGTAACGCCGTCACAATACGTTTGGCCTTTTGGGAGCTTTATCATATCCCAAAACTCACCAAATTTGGCAGACTCGTCAGGACTGGTGAAAAATTACATATTTTGGGGGCGTGGCCAAAATTGCAACAGAAAGGCTCAAGAGCGCCACCTAGAATATTTCAAATTACCCTCCGCATTGGCCTTAGTTTCACGTAGGATCATGAAATTTGGTACACTTGTCCAATTCACCAAGGCGCACAGAAAACCCTCTGGCACCAACGTTGTACGATGAAAGGAAAGGCGACCTTTTCGGCCATTTTTATCCCATTGAAAATGAATGGAGCTAAAATGAAATAGCATTTTGGGGGCTTTTTCATATCCCAAAACTCACCAAAATTGGCAGACTCATCAGGACTGGTGAACGATTACATATTTTGGGGGCGTGGCCAAAATTGCAACAGAAACGGCTCAAGAGCGCCACCTAGAAAATTTCAAACTACCCTTCGCATTGGCCTTAGTTTCACGTAGGATCATGAAATTTGGTACGCTTGTCCAATTCACAAAGACGCACAGAAAACCCTCTGGCATCAACGTTGTACGATAAATGGGAAGGCGGCCATTTTGGAATGTGGACCAAATCGGGTGCGCGCATTGGGTGCCGAACGGGTACGGGAAAGGCACGAGAGTGTTTCAGGGTGGACCAGCTGGACTTCCCGCGGTCGCCGCGAGAAGGGCGGAGCGGCGCTAAGGCATTCACACGTGCATTTTCGCAGGAAATGCGGTTTTTCTAGTTGTGTGAATGCCAACAAGGCATTCACACTATAGAGATTGTGTTTATATTTATTGTGTGAATGCCAACAAGGCATTCACACTATAGAGATTGTGTTTATATTTATTATTATTATTATTATTCTTATATGTTACTATCTTCCGTCCGTACGTTTTTTGGCGTCCTACTCCTCCTACAGTTTTCGTGCCATTTCAACATATCATATATCAAAATGTTCAGCTCGTTCAGGACAATCCAGCAATGACTTTTGGTAATGGTGCAACTTTAGCTTTTTGAGATATTTAGCCTTTTCGGCCATTTTTTTCCCATTGAAAATGAATGGAGCTAAAATGAAATGGCCTTTTGGGGGCTTTATCGTATCCTAAAACTCACCAAATTTGGCAGACTCATCATTCAGACATGGGGGAGTAAATATTTATCAAAACCTCGCATTTTCATATATGCTGAAGGGGCGTGGCCTGGCCTCAAAGTTAGGTATCTCGCCATGAAAAACGAAACACTAATAGCACCTACAAGAAAACTGTCTAATACATCAAACCTTCAGTGATTGACCCACAACCGGTCCCCTACAATACTGAATGGTCAAATCATGACATTAATTAAGCCACGCCCCCTCACAACAGGAAGTGTACAGTTATACATTGAAGGTCCCGATCGGACACCTGTTACCTAATCAGCGGGACGGTCTGTCCAGTGACCGAAGACATGTTGCTGTAACAAGCTTTCCAACACTGACCGTTTTGGGTGGAGCATGTGGGCGTGGCGACGTGGCGAATCAGACGTAACGCCGTCACAAACGAAACACTAATAGCACCTACACGAAAACTGTCTAATACATCAAACCTTCAGTGATTGACCCACATCCGGTCCCCTGCAATACTGAATGGTCAAATCATGACATTAATTAAGCCACGCCCCCTCACAACAGGAAGTGTACAGTTGTACATTGAAGGTCCCGATCGGACACCTGTTACCTAATCAGCATGACGGTCTTTCCAGTGACCAAAGACATGTTGATGTAACAAGCTTTCCAACACTGACCGTTTTGGGTGGAGCATGTGGGCGTGGCGATGTGGCGAATCAGACGTAACGCCGTCACAATACGTTTGGCCTTTTGGGAGCTTTATCATATCCCAAAACTCACCAAATTTGGCAGACTCGTCAGGACTGGTGAAAAATTACATATTTTGGGGGCGTGGCCAAAATTGCAACAGAAAGGGCTCAAGAGCGCCACCTAGAATATTTCAAATTACCCTCCGCATTGGCCTTAGTTTCACGTAGGATCATGAAATTTGGTACACCTCCCCGATTCACCAAGGCGCACAGAAAACCCTCTGGCACCAACGTTGTGCGATGAAAGGAAAGGCGACCTTTTCGGCCATTTTTATCCCATTGAAAATGAATGGAGCTAAAATGAAATAGCATTTTGGGGGCTTTTTCATATCCCAAAACTCACCAAAATTGGCGGACTCATCAGGACTGGTGAACGATTACATATTTTGGGGGCGTGGCCAAAATTTCAAAAGAAACGGCTCAAGAGCGCCACCTAGAAAATTTCAAACTACCCTCCGCATTGGCCTTAGTTTCACGTAGGATCATGAAATTTGGTACACTTGTCCAATTCACCAAGACGCACAGAAAACCCTCTGGCGTCAACGTTGTACGATAAATGGGAAGGCGGCCATTTTGGAATGTGGACCAAATTGGGTGCACGCATTGGGTGCCGAACGGGTACGGGAAAGGCACGAGAGTGTTTCGGGGTGGACCAGCTCGACTTCCCGCGGTCGCCGCGAGAAGGGCGGAGCGGCGCTAAGGCATTCACACGTGCATTTTCGTAGGAAATGCGGTTTTTCTAGTTATTATTATTATTAGTTACTATCCTGATTCCGTACGTTTTTTGGCACGCTACTCCTCCTACAGTTTTTGTGCTATTGCAACAATTCATATATCAAAATGTTCAGCTCATTTAGGACATGGGTGCTATGACTTTTGGTATTGGTGCAACTTTAGCTTTTTGAAATATTCAGCCTTTTCGGCCATTTTTTTCCCATTGAAAATGAATGGAGCTCATTTTACATCCTTGATATCTTTGGAACTCATTACAATATTTCACTACTCCTTTCACATTTTGGACTAGCTCAGCTTCCTTCAGCTTCCTTGTACAAAATTTTTAAAAAAATTCAGCTACTTTCAGCTAATTTCAGCTGTTTCTTCAACTGCTTTGCACTCTTTTCAGCTTTATGCAGCTTACTTCAACATTTTTGTACTTCTACTGACTTATTTCTGCTAACTTCAGATCATTATGCTCCTTTCAGATAATTTTTGAAAGATTGGGATATTTTAGCTATTTTAGCTACTATTTAGCTGTTTTATGATAGTTTCAGCTTTTTCAGCTATTTCAACAATTTTTTTTAATCAATCCAACTTTTTTCAGCCTAATTCAGCAAAACCATGCTCTACCAACTTCCTTCTGGTAATTTAAGATTGTTTCTGCTTGTTTTAGCTGTTGTTCAGCTGTTTTTGGCCAATTTCAGCTTTATTCAGATATTTTCAACTTTATTAGGCCCGAAGCAGCGAAGCTCTGCTGAAGGCCTATTGTAATCGCAGGATTTCTTCATTATTATTATTATTATTCTTCCGTCACTTCGCGCGGCCGTTTGGGGCCTTTAACATATTCAAAAACTCACCAAACTTCACCCAAAATTGTCCCCCAACGAAAATTTTATGAATCTGGTGTAATCGCAAGTGGGCGTGGCCTAACTGCTCAACAGCGCCCCCTAACGTGAGTTGGGGAATACCGTAAGTCGTAGAGATCTGAAACTCGGTACATATGTAGATCTCCCCAATTCAAGAAAAAAAGTACATTGGAGGTACCCTCTAAAATGCACAGGTAGGCGGCCATTTTGGGTCAAAGGTCAAATTTTGGTCATTTTTCAGTTTTACTCATGTCGAACTTTGACGAACTCCTTCTCAGGCGTTCGACCTATCGGCTTCAAACTTGGTCAGAATGCAGTTAAGGCATGGGCCTTTAAAAGTTATCAAAAAAATTGACTTTTCGTATATGTTCAGGGGGCGTGGTGGAGCGGTGAACTTGGCGTACTCGCCGAAACAAACGAAACGCTATAACTTTGACATTTAAAGGTCTATTGACACCATGCTTTATCCTAGAATAATGAAACTTGGTACACATATGTATCTCATCAGGAGCTACAAAAAAGTCTCTTGGAGCAATGGTCCAAAGCCAACAGGAAGTCGGCCATTTTAGGTCAAAGTCACAATTTGGTCTATTTCATTTACGTCATATCTGAGCGAACTCGTCCTAGAGCTTTCGAGATCCAGGCGTCAAACTCGGTCAGCACTATCTTGAGGCATTGAAGGTCAAAAGTTATCAAAAGAATTTTTCTAAGTCAAAGCATGTGGGCGTGGCCTTAGGTCAAAGTCAAATTTGGTCTATTTCATTTACGTCATATCTGAGCGAACTCGTCCTAGAGCTTTCGAGATCCAGGGGTCAAACTCAGTCAGCACTATCTTGAGGCATTGAAGGTCAAAAGTTATCAAAAGAATTTTTCTATGTCAAAGCATGTGGGCGTGGCCAAGCCTCAAATCTGGCCATTTTCCATGAAACATCAATTACGTCATATCTGAGCGAACTCGTCCTAGAGCTTTCGAGATCCAGGCGTCAAACTCGGTCAGCACTATCTTGAGGCATTGAAGGTCAAAAGTTATCAAAAGAATTTTTCTAAGTCAAAGCATGTGGGCGTGGCCTTAGGTCAAAGTCACAATTTGGTCTATTTCATTTACGTCATATCTGAGCGAACTCGTCCTAGAGCTTTCGAGATCCAGGCGTCAAACTCGGTCAGCACTATCTTGAGGCATTGAAGGTCAAAAGTTATCAAAAGAATTTTTCTATGTCAAAGCATGTGGGCGTGGCCAAGCCTCAAATCTGGCCATTCTCCATGAAACATCAAGCTAAAATAACTTCCTAATATAAGCTCCCAGCTACACCAAATTCACTAAGATCTATATTTATCCATCCCTCGACAGGACTGCAGTCCAATATGTAGTGGGCGTGGCCTGATTCTTCCAGAGCGCCCCCTAGAATTTAGTTTAAAAATCAGCCCCCAGCCATGCTTTATCCCAGAATTATGAAACGTGGTATACATGTGTAAATTGTCAGGACCTACAAAAAAGTCTCTTGGAACCCTGGTCCAAAACAAAAACAAAGTCGGCCATTTTGGGTCAAAGGTCATTTTCCGATGTTTTTGAATTGCGTATTTAAACAAACTCCTCTTAGTGATTTTGAAGGATTGCCTTTAAACTTGGTTAACATGCCCTTAACACATTGGACAGTAAAAGTTATCAAAAGTTTGCGTTTTCGTTTATGCTAAAGGGGCGTGGCCAGGCCTCAAACTTGCGCTTCATGCGTCCCCTACATTATTTCTATAGTCCCATCTCAGTGATACATCATCCGATCTGAACCAGATTTATTGTGCATAATCAGTGAGACCTTGTGGACACATTGATATTGTTGTTTAACATATGACTCCAGAGCGCCCCCTAGATTATTCAAACTGTTATATCTCAGTGATACATCATCCGATCTGAACCAGATTTATTGTGCATCATCAGTGAGCCCTTGTGGACACATTGATATGGTGGGCTAACATTTGACTCAAGTGCGCCCCCTACATTATTTCTATAGTTATATCTCAGTGATACATCATCCGATCTGAACCAAATTTATTGTGAATAATCAGTGAGCCCTTGTGGACACATTGATAATGTGGTTTAACATATAACTCCATAGCGCCCCCTAGATTATTCAAACTGTTATATCTCAGTGAGACATCATCCGATCTGAACCAGATTTATTGTGTATCATCAGTGAGACCTTGTGGACACATTGATATTGTGGTTTAACATGTGACTCCAGAGCGCCCCCTAGATTATTCAAACTGTTATATCTCAGTGAGACATCATCCGATCTGAACCAGATTTATTGTGCGTGTGCACCCCTGGTGCGGAGTAGACACGAGAGACTTCGAAATGGCGACCGAGCGGACGAGCTGGAGCTCGCGCGGTCGCCTCAATAAGGTCCGAGCGGCGCTAAGCTGCTTCGGGCCTCAACGCCGCTTGCGGCTTTAATTTTGCTTATTTCTACTTATTTCAGATTTTTTTCAATTTCAGATTGTTTCAGATACTTCATCTTCTGCTGCTTTGTGCTTATTTCTGCTAGTTTCAGCTTCTTCTGCTATTTTAGCTACTATTAAGCTGTTTTTATGCTAATTTAGGCTTGTTTCAACACATTCCACATTATTTGAACTCATTTCAACTTTTTCCAGCCAAATTCTGCAAAAATGTACTCTCTCTACTAATTTCTAAGACATTTAAGCTTCTTTCTGCTATTTCAGATAATATTCAGCTGTTTTTGCTATCTTAAGCTTTTTTCAGATAATTTCAACTTTATTTTGCTTATTTCTGCTTAGTTCAGATTTTTTCAGATTTCAGATTGTTTCAGATATTTCAGATTATTCACAATTATGCTATTTCTAATTACTTCAGATAATTGATGCTTATTTCTGCTACTTTAGATAATATTCAGCTGTTTATGCTATCTTAAGCTTTTCACACTATAGTGATTGTGTTTATATTTATTGTGTGAATGCCAACAAGGCATTCACACTATAGAGATTGTCTTCCGGTTACTATCCTGATTCCGTACGTTTTTCGGCACGCTACTCCTCCTACAGTTTTTGTGCTATTGCAACAATTCATATATCAAAATGTTCAGCTCATTCAGGACATGATGGCTATGACTTTTGGTATTGGTGCAACTTTAGCTTTTTGAATTATTTAGCCTTTTCGGCCATTTTCTTCCCCATTGAAAATGAATGGAGCTAATTTTTCATCCTTGATATCTTTGGAACTCTTTAGAATATTTCACTACTCCTTTCACATTTTGGACCAGCTTAGCTTCCTTCAGCTACCTTGTACATTTTTTAAAAAATATTTCAGCTACTTTCAGCTAATTTCAGCTGTTTTTTCAACTGCTTTGCACTCTTTTCAGCTTTATGCAGCTTACTTCAACATTTTTGTACTTCTACTGACTTATTTCTGCTAATTTCAGATCATTATGCTCCTTTCAGATAATTTTTGAAAGATTAAGATATTTTAGCTATTTTAGCTACTATTTAGCTGTTTTATGATAATTTCAGCTTTTTCAGCTATTTCAACAATTTTTTTTAATCAATCCAACTTTTTTCAGCCTAATTCAGCAAAACCATGCTCTACCAACTTCCTTCTGGTAATTTAAGATTGTTTCTGCTTGTTTTAGCTGTTGTTCAGCTGTTTTTGGCCAATTTCAGCTTTATTCATATATTTTCAACTTTATTTTGCTTATTTCTACTTATTTCAGATTTTTTTCAATTTCAGATTGTTTCAGATACTTCATATTCTTCTGCTTTGTGTTTATTTCTGCTAGTTTCAGCTTCTTCTGCTATTTTAGCTACTATTAAGCTGTTTTTATGCTAATTTAGGCTTGTTTCAACACATTCCACATTATTTGAACTCATTTCAACTTTTTCCAGCCAAATTCTGCAAAAATGTACTCTCTCTACTAAGTTCTAAGACATTTAAGCTTCTTTCTGCTATTTCAGATAATATTCAGCTGTTTTTGCTATCTTAAGCTTTTTTCAGATAATTTCAACTTTATTTTGCTTATTTCTGCTTAGTTCAGATTTTTTCAGATTTCAGATAGTTTCAGATATTTTAGATTATTCAGATTATGCTGCTTTGTGCTTATTTCTGCTAGTTTCAGCTTCTTCTGCTATTTTAGCTACTATTAAGCTGTTTTTATGCTAATTTAGGCTTGTTTCAACAAATTCCACATTATTTGAACTCATTTCAACTTTTTCCATCCTAATTCTGCAAAACTACACTCTCTCTACTAATTTCTAACACAGTTAAGCTTATTTCTGCTATTTCAGATAATATTCAGCTGTTTTTGCTATCTTTAGCTTTTTTCAGATAATTTCAACTTTATTTTGCTTATTTCTGCTTAGTTCAGATTTTTTCAGATTTCAGATTGTTTCAGATATTTCAGATTATTCACAATTATGCTATTTCTAATTACTTCAGATAATTTAAGCTTATTTCTGCTATTTTAGATAGTATTCAGCTGTTTATGATATCTTAAGCTTTTTTTAGATAATTTCAACTTTTTTTGCTTATTTCAGATTATTTCAGATTTCAGATTGTTTAAGATGTTTCAGATTATTCCCAATTAAGCTCTTACTAATTCCTGCTGCTAATTTAAGCTTATTTCTGCTATTTTAGATAATATTCAGCTGTTTTTGACCAATTTCAGCTGATGGCTGCCAACGCTACTTTCAAATGGTTATAACTCGACCATCTTTATACATAGAGAGCTGAAATTTGGTGAGGTTGTAGCTGAGGACATTATCTATCATGTATAGAATCCAAAAAAAAATCCAAGATGGCCGACAATGCAAAAAAGTAAAAATACTATAAAATGGTCAATTTTAGTGATATTGAGCTGAAACTTGGTGTAGTGATAGCTGAGAATGTTTCCTATCAAATGCTATATCAAAATCAAAAATCCAAGATGGCCGCCAACGCTACTTTCAAATGGCTTTAACTCAGCCATCATTATACATAGAGAGTCGAAATTTGGTGAGGTAGTAGCTGAGGACATTATCTATCATGTACGGAATCCAAATCAAAAATCCAAGATGGCCGACAAAGTAAAACATTAAAAAACTGTAAAAATTCAAGATGGCCGCCAACGCTACATTCAAATGGCTTTAACTCAGCCATCTTTATTCATAGAGAGCTGAAATTTGGTGAGGTTGTAGCTAAGGGAATCCTCTATCATGTACGGAATCCAAATCAAAAATCCAAGATGGCAGACAAAGCAAAACATTAAAAATACTGTAAAATCCAAGATGGCCACCAACGCTACTTTCAAATGGCTTTAACTTAGCCATTATTATACATAGAGAGCCGAAATTTGGTGAGGTTGTAGCTGAGGGAATCCTCTATCATGTACGGAATCCAAATCAAAAATCCAAGATGGCCGACAAAGCAAAACATTAAAAATACTGTAAAATCCAAGATGGCCAACAACGCTACTTTCAAATGGCTTTAAATCAGCCATATTTATTCATAGAGAGCCGAAATTTGGTGAGGTTGTAGCTATGGACATTCTTTATCATGCATTAGGTGAAGCGGCCATTTTGATTGAATATGCAAATTAGGTGAAGTGGCCATTTTGGTTCAATATACAAGGCAGTTAATTGCCTTGCGAAGTAAGTCAATGCATGTATTGTTACCATTTTGGTTCTACAATTTAAGTAGACAAGTTAGCCATTTTGATTTAATAAGCACATTAGGTAAAGCGGCCATTTTGATTAAACATTCAAGTCATAACGGCCATTTTGGCATTCACACATGCATTTTCTCAGGAAATGCAATCTAGTTATTATTATTATAGTTACTATCCTGATTCCGTACGTTTTTTGGCACGCTACTCCTCCTACAGTTTTTGTGCTATTTCAACAATTCATATATCAAAATGTTCAGCTCATTTAGGACATGGGTGCTATGACTTTTGGTATTGGTGCAACTTTAGCTTTTTGAAATATTCAGCCTTTTCGGCCATTTTTTTCCCATTGAAAATGAATGGAGCTCATTTTACATCCTTGATATCTTTGGAACTCATTACAATATTTCACTACTCCTTTCACATTTTGGACTAGCTCAGCTTCCTTCAGCTTCCTTGTACAAAATTTTTAAAAAAATTCAGCTACTTTCAGCTAATTTCAGCTGTTTCTTCAACTGCTTTGCACTCTTTTCAGCTTTATGCAGCTTACTTCAACATTTTTGTACTTCTACTGACTTATTTCTGCTAACTTCAGATCATTATGCTCCTTTCAGATAATTTTTGAAAGATTGGGATATTTTAGCTATTTTAGCTACTATTTAGCTGTTTTATGATAGTTTCAGCTTTTTCAGCTATTTCAACAATTTTTTTTAATCAATCCAACTTTTTTCAGCCTAATTCAGCAAAACCATGCTCTACCAACTTCCTTCTGGTAATTTAAGATTGTTTCTGCTTGTTTTAGCTGTTGTTCAGCTGTTTTTGGCCAATTTCAGCTTTATTCAGATATTTTCAACTTTATTTTGCTTATTTCTACTTATTTCAGATTTTTTTCAATTTCAGATTGTTTCAGATACTTCATCTTCTGCTGCTTTGTGCTTATTTCTGCTAGTTTCAGCTTCTTCTGCTATTTTAGCTACTATTAAGCTGTTTTTATGCTAATTTAGGCTTGTTTCAACACATTCCACATTATTTGAACTCATTTCAACTTTTTCCAGCCAAATTCTGCAAAAATGTACTCTCTCTACTAATTTCTAAGACATTTAAGCTTCTTTCTGCTATTTCAGATAATATTCAGCTGTTTTTGCTATCTTAAGCTTTTTTCAGATAATTTCAACTTTATTTTGCTTATTTCTGCTTAGTTCAGATTTTTTCAGATTTCAGATTGTTTCAGATATTTCAGATTATTCACAATTATGCTATTTCTAATTACTTCAGATAATTGATGCTTATTTCTGCTACTTTAGATAATATTCAGCTGTTTATGCTATCTTAAGCTTTTTTCAGATAATTTCCACTTTTTTTGCTTATTTCAGATTATTTCAGATTTCAGATTGTTTAAGATGTTTCAGATTATTCCCAATTAGGCTCTTACTAATTCCTTCTTCTGATTTAAGATTATTTCTGATATATTAGATAATATTTAGCTGTTTTTGTTCAATTTCAGCTGATGGCCGCCAACACAACATTCAAATGGCTTTAACTCAGCCATCTTTATACATAGAGAGCTGAAATTTGGTGAGGTTGTATCTAAGGACATCCTCTATCATGTATTGAATCCAAATCAAAAATCCAAGATGGCCGACAATGCAAAAAACTAAAAATACCATAAAATGGTCAATTTTAGTGATATTGAGCTGAAACTTGGTGTAGTGATAGCTGAGAATGTTTCCTATCAAATGCAATATCAAAATCAAAAATCCAAGATGGCCGCCAACGCTACTTTCAAATGGCTTTAACTCAGCCATCATTATACACAGAGAGCCGAAATTTGGTGAGGTTGTAGCTGAGGACATTATCTATCATGTACGGAATCCAAATCAAAAATCCAAGATGGCCGACAAAGTAAAACATTAAAAAACTGTAAAAATCCAAGATGGCCGCCAACGCTACATTCAAATGGCTTTAACTCAGTCATCTTTATTCATAGAGAGCTGAAATTTAGTGAGGTTGTAGCTGAGGGAATCCTCTATCATGTACGGAATCCAAATCAAAAATCCAAGATGGCCGACAAAGCAAAACATTAAAAATACTGTAAAATCCAAGATGGCCACCAACGCTACTTTCAAATGGCTTTAACTCAGCCATCATTATACATAGAGAGCCGAAATTTGGTGAGGTTGTAGCTGAGGGAATCCTCTATCATGTACGGAATCCAAATCAAAAATCCAAGATGGCCGACAAAGCAAAACATTAAAAATACTGTAAAATCCAAGATGGCCACCAACGCTACTTTCAAATGGCTTTAAATCAGCCATATTTATTCATAGAGAGCCGAAATTTGGTGAGGTTGTAGCTATGGACATTCTTTATCATGCATTAGGTGAAACGGCCATTTTGATTGAATATGCAAATTAGCTGAAGTGGCCATTTTGGTTCAATCTACAAGGCAGTTAATTGCCTTGCAAAGTAAGTCAATGCATGTATTGTTACATCGTCTGGGTCTGGGTACAGCGTCTGCCTGCCTGGGAGGAGTCGACGAGGGACACGCCCCCAGAAACCATCTTGGCTACAGCAAACTGGTTGGTCCACATAAGTTGCTTACTTGGTGGGTTAACTTCAGTGTGCTTTGGACTACTCTGACTGAGGAAGCCCTCTGGAGTGAGGGTGAAACGTTTCTGCTAAAAAGAAACTGTCCAGATGAACTGATTGAGAATGAGCGGATTTGATACCTGGACTATTGAGAATTAACTTTCTTGTCTTGAACCACTTTGGACATGTCTGCCTGCCTGGGAGGAGTCGACGAGGGACACGCCCCCAGAAACCATCTTGGCTACAGCAAACTGGTTGGTCCACATAAGTTGCTTACTTGGTGGGTTAACTTCAGTGTGCTTTGGACTACTCTGACTGAGGAAGCCCTCTGGAGTGAGGGTGAAACGTTTCTGCTAAAAAGAAACTGTCCAGATGAACTGATTGAGAATGAGCGGATTTGATACCTGGACTATTGAGAATTAACTTTCATGTATTGTTACCATTTTGGTTTTACAATTTAAGTAGACAAGTTAGCCATTTTGATTTAATAAGCACATTAGGTAAAGCGGCCATTTTGATTGAACATGCAAGTTGGGTGAAGCGGCCATTTTGGCATTCACACATGCATTTTCTCAGGAAATGCAATCTAGTGTTACAATTACATCTGTTACTATCCTGATTCCGTACGTTTTTTGGCACGCTACTCCTCCTACAGTTTTTGTGCTATTTCAACAATTCATATATCAAAATGTTCAGCTCATTCAGGACATGATGGCTATGACTTTTGGTATTGGTGCAACTTTAGCTTTTTGAAATATTCAGCCTTTTCGGCCATTTTTTTCCCATTGAAAATGAATGGAGCTCAAATGAACTCAATGAGCTCATTTTACATCCTTGATATCTTTGGAACTCATTACAATATTTCACTACTCCTTTCACATTTTGGACCAACTCAACTTCCTTCAGCTACCTTGTACATTTTTTAAAAATATTTCGGCTACTTTCAGCTAATTTCAACTGTTTCTACAACGACTTTGCGATCTTTTCAGCTTAATGCAGCTTACTTCAACATTGTTGTACTTATACTGACTTATGATCATTATGCTCCTTTCAGCAAATTTTTGAAAGATTAAGATATTTTTGCTATTTTAGCTACTATTTAGCTGTTTATGCAAATTTCAGCTTTTTCAGCTATTTCAACAATTTTTTTTAATCAATCCAACTTTTTTCAGCCTAATTCAGCAAAACCATGTTCTACCAACTTCCTTCTGGTAATTTAAGATATTTTCTGCTTGTTTTAGCTGTTGTTCAGCTGTTTTTGACCAATTTCAGCTGATGGCTGCCAATGTTACTTTCAAATGGCTTTAACTCAGCCATCTTTATTCATAGAGAGCTGAAATTTGGTGAGGTTGTAGCTATGGACCATCTCTAACATACATTAGGTGAAGCAGCCATTTTGATTGAACATGCAAATTAGGTGAGGCCGCCATTTTGGTTCAATATACAAGGCAGTTACTTGCCTTGCAAAGTAAGTCAATGCATGTATTGTTGCCATTTTGGTTCTACAATTAAAGTAGGTGAGGTAGCCATTTTGATTTAACAAGCATATTAGGTGAAGCGGCCGTTTTGATTGAACATGCAAAATAGGTGAAGCGGCCATTTTGGCATTCACACATGCATTTTCTCAGGAAATGCAATCTAGTTGTGTGAATGCCAACAAGGCATTCACACTATAGAGATTGTGTTTATATTTATTATTATTATTATTATTCTTATATGTTACTATCTTCCGTCCGTACGTTTTTTGGCGTCCTACTCCTCCTACAGTTTTTGTGCCAATTCAACAAATCATATATCAAAATGTTCAGCTCGCTCAGGACAATCCAGCTATGAGTTTTGGTAATGCTGCAACTTTCGCTTTTTGAAATATTAAGCCTTTTCGGCCATTTTTTTCCCATTGAAAATGAATGGAGCTAAAATGAATTGGCCTTTTGGGGGCTTTATCATATCCTAAATCTCACCAAATTTGGCAGACTCATCATTCAGACATGGGGCAGTAATAAATGATCAACAGCTCGCGTTTTCATATATGCTGAAGGGGCGTGGCCTGGCCTCAAAGTTAGGCATCTCGCCATGAAAAACGAAACACTAATAGCACCTACACAAAAACTGTCTAATACATCAAACCTTCAGTGATTGACCCACATCTGGTCCCCTGCAATACTGAATGGTCAAATCATGACATTAATTAAGCCACGCCCCCTCACAACAGGAAGTGTACAGTTGTACATTGAACGTCCCGATCGGACACCTGTTACCTAATCAGCGTGACGGTCTGTCCAGTGACCAAAGACATGCTGCTGTTACAAGCTTTCCAACACTGACCATTTTGGGTGGAGCTTGTGGGCGTGGCGATGTGGCGAATCGGACGTAACGCCGTCACAAACGAAACACTAATAGCACCTACACGAAAACTGTCTAATACATCAAACCTTCAGTGATTGACCCACATCCCGTCCCCTGCAATACTGAACGGTCAAATCATGACATTAATTAAGCCACGCCCCCTCACAACAGGAAGTGTACAGTTGTACATTGAACGTCCCGATCGGACACCTGTTACCTAATCAGCGTGACGGTCTGCCCAGTGACCAAAGACATGTTGCTGTAACAAGCTTTCCACGACTGGTTGTTTTGGGTGGAGCATGTAGGCGTGGCGATGTGGCGAATCAGACGTAACGCCGTCACAATACGTTTGGCCTTTTGGGAGCTTTATCATATCCCAAAACTCACCAAATTTGGCAGACTCGTCAGGACTGGTGAAAAATTACATATTTTGGGGGCGTGGCCAAAATTGCAACAGAAACGGCTCAAGAGCGCCACCTAGAATATTTCAAACTACCCTCCGCATTGGCCTTAGTTTCACGTAGGATCATGAAATTTGGTACAGTTGTCCAATTCACCAAGACGCACAGAAAACCCTCTGGCATCAACGTTGTACGATAAATGGGAAGGCGGCCATTTTGGAATGTGGACCAAATCGGGTGCACGCATTGGGTGCCGAACGGGTACGGGAAAGGCACGAGAGCGTTTCAGGGTGGACCAGCTCGACTTCCCGCGGTCGCCACGAGAAGGGCGGAGCGGCGCTAAGGCATTCACACGTGCATTTTCGCAGGAAATGCGGTTTTTCTAGTTATTATTATTATTCTTATATGTTACTATCTTCCGTCCGTACGTTTTTTGGCGTCCTACTCCTCCTACAGTTTTTGTGCCAATTCAACAAATCATATATCAAAATGTTCAGCTCGCTCAGGACAATCCAGCTATGAGTTTTGGTAATGCTGCAACTTTCGCTTTTTGAAATATTAAGCCTTTTCGGCCATTTTTTTCCCATTGAAAATGAATGGAGCTAAAATGAAATGGCCTTTTGGGAGCTTTATCATATCCTAAACCTCACCAAATTTGGCAGACTCATCATTCAGACATGGAGGAGTAAAAAATTATCAAAACCTTACGTTTTCATATATGCTGAAGGGGCGTGGCCAGGCCTCAAAATTAGGCATCTCGCCATGAAAAACGAAACACTAATAGCACCTACACGAAAACTGTCTAATACATCAAGCCTTCAGTGATTGACCCACAACCAGTCCCCTACAATAATGAATGGTCAAATCATGACATTAATTAAGCCACGCCCCCTCACAACAGGAAGTGTACAGTTGTACATTGAACGTCCCGATCGGACACCTGTTACCTAATCAGCGTGACGGTCTGTCCAGTGACCAAAGACATGTTGCTGTAACAGGCTTTCCAACACTGACCGTTTTGGGTGGAGCATGTGGGCGTGGCTACGTGGCGAATCAGACGTAACGCCGTCACAAACGAAACACTAATAGCACCTACACAAAAACAGTCTAATACATCAAACCTTCAATGATTGACCCACATCCGGTCCCCTGCAATACTGAATGGTCAAATCATGACAATAATTAAGCCACGCCCCCTCACAACAGGAAGTGTACAGTTGTACATTGAACGTCCCGATCGGACACCTGTTACCTAATCAGCGTGACGGTCTGTCCAGTGACCAAAGACATGTTGCTGTAACATGTTTTCCAACACTGACCGTTTTGGGTTGAGCATGTGGGCGTGGCGATGTGGCGAATCAGACGTAACGCCGTCACAATACGTTTGGCCTTTTGGGGGCTTTATCATATCCCAAAACTCACCAAATTTGACAGACTCGTCATTCACCAAGACGCACAGAAAACCCTCTGGCGTCAACGTTGTACGATAAATGGGAAGGCGGCCATTTTGGAATGTGGACCAAATTGGGTGCACGCATTGGGTGCCCAATGGGTACGGGAAAGGCACGAGAGTGTTTCAGGGTGAACTAGCTCGACTTCCCGCGGGCGCCACAAGAAGGGCGGAGCGGCGCTAAGGCATTCACACGTGCATTTTCGTAGGAAATGCAAATTTTCTAGTTGTGTGAATGCCAACAAGGCATTCACACTATAGAGATTGTGTTTATATTTATTATTGTGTGAATGCCAACAAGGCATTCACACTATAGAGATTGTGTTTATATTTATTATTATTCTTTAGATGTTACTATCTTCCATCCGTACGTTTTTTGGCACGCTACTCCTCCTACAGTTTTTGTGCCAATTCAACAAATCATATATCAAAATGTTCAGCTCGCTCAGGACAATCCAGCTATGACTTTTGGTAATGATGCAACTTTAGCTTTTTGAGATATTTAGCCTTTTCGGCCATTTTTTTCCCATTGAAAATGAATGGAGCTAAAATGAAATGGCCTTTTGGGGGCTTTATCATATCCTAAATCTCACCAAATTTGGCAGACTCATCATTCAGACATGGGGGAGTAATAAATGATCAACACCTCGCGTTTTCATATATGCTGAAGGGGCGTGGCCTGGCCTCAAGGTTAGGCATCTCGCCATGAAAAACGAAACACTAATAGCACCTACACGAAAACCGTCTAATACATCAAACCTTCAGTGATTGACCCACAACCGGTCCCCTACAATACTGAATGGTCAAATCATGACATTAATTAAGCCACGCCCCCTCACAACAGGAAGTGTACAGTTATACATTGAACGTCCCGATCGGACACCTGTTACCTAATCAGCGGGACGGTCTGTCCAGTGACCGAAGACATGTTGCTGTAACAAGCTTTCCAACACTGACCGTTTTGGGTGGAGCATGTGGGCGTGGCGATGTGGCGAATCAGCCGTCACGCCGTCACAAACGAAACACTAATAGCACCTACACGAAAACAGTCTAATACATCAAACCTTCAGTGATTGACCCACATCCGGTCCCCTGCAATACTGAATGGTCAAATCATGACAATAATTAAGCCACGCCCCCTCACAACAGGAAGTGTACAGTTGTACATTGAACATCCCGATCGGACACCTGTTACCTAATCAGCGTGACGGTCTGTCCAGTGACCGAAGACATGTTGCTGTAACAAGCTTTCCACGACTGGTTGTTTTGGGTGGAGCATGTGGGCGTGGCGATGTGGCGAATCAGACGTAACGCCGTCACAATACGTTTGGCCTTTTGGGAGCTTTATCATATCCCAAAACTCACCAAATTTGGCAGACTCGTCAGGACTGGTGAAAAATTACATATTTTGGGGGCGTGGCCAAAATTGCAACAGAAAGGGCTCAAGAGCGCCACCTAGAATATTTCAAATTACCCTCCGCATTGGCCTTAGTTTCACGTAGGATCATGAAATTTGGTACACCTCCCCGATTCACCAAGGCGCACAGAAAACCCTCTGGCACCAACGTTGTACGATGAAAGGAAAGGCGACCTTTTCGGCCATTTTTATCCCATTGAAAATGAATGGAGCTAAAATGAAATAGCATTTTGGGGGCTTTTTCATATCCCAAAACTCACCAAAATTGGCAGACTCATCAGGACTGGTGAACAATTACATATTTTGGGGGCGTGACCAAAATTTCAAAAGAAACGGCTCAAGAGCGCCACCTAGAAAATTTCAAACTACCCTCCGCATTGGCCTTAGTTTCACGTAGGATCATGAAATTTGGTACACTTGTCCAATTCACCAAGACGCACAGAAAACCCTCTGGCGTCAACGTTGTACGATAAATGGGAAGGCGGCCATTTTGGAATGTGGACCAAATTGAGTGCACGCACTAGGTGCCGAACGGGTACGGGAAAGGCACGAGAGTGTTTCGGGGTGGACCAGCTCGACTTCCCGCGGTCGCCGCGAGAAGGGCGGAGCGGCGCTAAGGCATTCACACGTGCATTTTCGTAGGAAATGCGGTTTTTCTAGTTGTGTGAATGCCAACAAGGCATTCACACTATAGAGATTGTCTTCCGGTTACTATCCTGATTCCGTACGTTTTTCGGCACGCTACTCCTCCTACAGTTTTTGTGCTATTGCAACAATTCATATATCAAAATGTTCAGCTCATTCAGGACATGATGGCTATGACTTTTGGTATTGGTGCAACTTTAGCTTTTTGAATTATTTAGCCTTTTCGGCCATTTTCTTCCCCATTGAAAATGAATGGAGCTAATTTTTCATCCTTGATATCTTTGGAACTCTTTAGAATATTTCACTACTCCTTTCACATTTTGGACCAGCTTAGCTTCCTTCAGCTACCTTGTACATTTTTTAAAAAATATTTCAGCTACTTTCAGCTAATTTCAGCTGTTTTTTCAACTGCTTTGCACTCTTTTCAGCTTTATGCAGCTTACTTCAACATTTTTGTACTTCTACTGACTTATTTCTGCTAATTTCAGATCATTATGCTCCTTTCAGATAATTTTTGAAAGATTAAGATATTTTAGCTATTTTAGCTACTATTTAGCTGTTTTATGATAATTTCAGCTTTTTCAGCTATTTCAACAATTTTTTTTAATCAATCCAACTTTTTTCAGCCTAATTCAGCAAAACCATGCTCTACCAACTTCCTTCTGGTAATTTAAGATTGTTTCTGCTTGTTTTAGCTGTTGTTCAGCTGTTTTTGGCCAATTTCAGCTTTATTCATATATTTTCAACTTTATTTTGCTTATTTCTACTTATTTCAGATTTTTTTCAATTTCAGATTGTTTCAGATACTTCATATTCTTCTGCTTTGTGTTTATTTCTGCTAGTTTCAGCTTCTTCTGCTATTTTAGCTACTATTAAGCTGTTTTTATGCTAATTTAGGCTTGTTTCAACACATTCCACATTATTTGAACTCATTTCAACTTTTTCCAGCCAAATTCTGCAAAAATGTACTCTCTCTACTAAGTTCTAAGACATTTAAGCTTCTTTCTGCTATTTCAGATAATATTCAGCTGTTTTTGCTATCTTAAGCTTTTTTCAGATAATTTCAACTTTATTTTGCTTATTTCTGCTTAGTTCAGATTTTTTCAGATTTCAGATAGTTTCAGATATTTTAGATTATTCAGATTATGCTGCTTTGTGCTTATTTCTGCTAGTTTCAGCTTCTTCTGCTATTTTAGCTACTATTAAGCTGTTTTTATGCTAATTTAGGCTTGTTTCAACAAATTCCACATTATTTGAACTCATTTCAACTTTTTCCATCCTAATTCTGCAAAACTACACTCTCTCTACTAATTTCTAACACAGTTAAGCTTATTTCTGCTATTTCAGATAATATTCA
>JBBPBX010031746.1:0-29646 GCA_038048925.1 Garcialebias charrua | reverse complement strand
GGGGGGGGAAATAAGTTGCTTTGCTGTATAAGTTGCAGGGCATGCAAATGTATGCAAAAGGTGCAATTTTTACAGTGAAACGTATGGTACTTGTAAATTCTGACTGTAGCTGTGCAGACTAGTGTTACAGAAACATGAGCCTTAAAACTCTTGAGCTACAGTTTCACTACAGAGTTTGGTCAAAAGATTGTTTAGGGTCTGCTGAGTAAAATAAAATCTGAATACTGATTGGGAACTCATTTGGATAAACTACAGATTTATATCAATATAGTCTTACAGCTACTAGACAAAACCTTTGCGATTTAGCGCCCTAGCATTACTTGAAGAAATACATATCACCCACCATTCGTTCCAACATTTTTAACTAAGCTATTGGTCTTTTTAATGACTTAAAAAATAATGTTATCCACAATTTCAAGGAATATTGTGTTTTTGAGCAAATCTGTTAGCATTAAGTATGTGTTAGTAATTTTCAGCTGCTACCACACTAAACTTTACCTCACTATCTAAGATTGGCAGCATTATAGCCATTTTTGTATTAGCTAAGGCTGATTCACTGTGGAGACCATCTTGAGTTAACTCGACTTAAAAGTTAATGATTGTAGATACAATGATTACTGTTTGAGTTTCATTACAATCTGTCCTATGGCTTTTCAGATATTATTATCCAACTTTTGCCTTCAGGTGTGGCGGAGCGATTGAAAAAAAATCTATGCAGAGGTTGTCAGAATTCTGGCAAAAGATTTGTGAGTGTTGCACTTAATGCATAAATTTTGATGACCAGAAACTTGACTCAACGTCATGATCGCACTCAGGCTTTCCTCAATATTTCACAAGAACTTCAGAGACTTGTCGTTATAAAGTTAGGTGAAAGTCTACATGTGCGCAGCTGCTGTGGCACGTTTTCTCCGGTCAAGTACCTTTTTCAGTGTCTTGGATGCAGATGCGCTGTCTGTGTCCTGTTGAGAGATATTTCACCGCACACATGGTAGAATGTGTTTCAAATTCATCAGAATGAGCAGATTTCCTTGCATTTATTCTAATCTGTGACCATTGCCCAAGAGCTAAAAAACCTTTTGCACATGGCAAAGAGCGACAGGCAGAGAAGCCTTTGACAGCAAGAGTAATTCCTTTGAGTCTGACTGAGTTTTGTTGGAAGGTCTCTTTGAAGCGTACATTACACTCAATGTACTGACATGTACACAATAGTGTGTAATTACATAATGAATGCATCACTGACTGCCTCAAGGTCTGTGGCTTCAGTTTAACGTAAAAATGAAATGTCTTAGATTTTTTTCTTCCTTGTGAATTTAAAAAACAACTTACAATTTAAGACAATTACCCTTTAATATACTTCAGAATAGGGATGCACCGATCCACATTTCTTACTTCCGATCCGATCCTTAAATCTGGGTATCGACCGATACCGATACTTTCCCGATCCGATACCGTTCCGGTATAGGAGGCTGAAATAATTAATTTCTTGAATGGAGAGCACATATATTGCACCATACTCTGTGAATTCTGTCTTAACATTGTGTGAGTTAAACCCAAAGACTTTAACTCCCATACAGATTATTTTTTTCTTACCTTTTTTGTAAATGTGGACTTTTTTCATCTATAAAACTTTCAGTTTTAATAATAATAATAATAATTAATTCAATTTATAACGCACTTTTCATTACTGAAAATCTCAAAGTGCTACACATATATTGAATGCTACACACATTCATAAACCGGTGGTGGCAGACTACCATGCAAGGTGCTTTCCAGTCCTACCGGGAGCAACTCAGGGTTAAGTGTCTTGCCCAAGGACACAACGACACATGGTGCGGGTCCCGGGAGTCGAACCGCCAACTTTCCGATCGGGAGACGACTGCCATTACCACTACACCACGGCCGCCCCATTTTAGACCAATTTCAGCTTGATTCTAACTTCTATTCTGATCTATTCAAAAATGTTAACTGAGGTTAATTAACTTAAGTCTTCAAATTGATTTTTTTCTTACCAAACTTAATGTTAATTTTACATTAATCATAGGTTTGAATATTTTTTCCATATTTAACCTTTATGTAATCATTTATATGCAAAATCATTTTGTTTAATGCATTTAAAACATTTGAACTAATTTTTTTATGACAGTAAACATTTAAATAAAGTAAAACGGCTTATATATTCTCAAAAATGTAGAATGTGCGGGTACGCTTAGAAAAAATTTGATCTTTGAGCTATTTTGTCAGTGATTCCTGCTGTAAAATGTTAAGTTATGATTGCTTTAACAAGTGCAGCTTTTGCTTATAGAGGATAACACAGCAAGGAAAGATGATTCACTGCTATTATTCAGTGTTTTTTGTTTGTTTGTTTGTTTGTTTTTGTTGTTGTTTTCTAACACGTGGTATACAAAAGGACTAAAACTAAGTTTACTTTAGGCACCAACAAATTTGTAACAAGGGTTTAGGACAATGAAGCAACTCTACTGTTGTACGGTCTAACATTTAACAATTATTGGAAAATGTTGTAAAAGAACAGAGATTAGGAGTTAAAATGGAATAATGATTGATTCAGGTGGATGAGTTCAAGTATCTGGGCGTCTTGTTCACAAGTGATGGTAGGATGGAACGGGAGTTGGATCGACGGATTGGGGTTTCATGCTCAGTAATGAGTAGGGGTGCAAATCTCTCAGTGTCTGGAGAATCGATTTGATTCCGATTTTTGATGCACCGATTCGATTAAAAATAGATTTTCGATTCTAAAACGATTTTCATTCCAGGATCGATTTTTGATTCAGAATCAATTTTCGATTCTGAAACGATTTTCGATTCTGAAACAATTTTCAATTTTCAATTCATCCATGTTTCAAATGGTGTATGGATGGATTTTGTTTAAAAGATTTGTTTGGTAAATCTTTTCAACAAAAGCCATCTATACATCATCTTTACACGCTTTATCCTTATCCGGTCCTGGAGGTCACTGGTTCGGGTCAGATTTCTTCTTCTTTCTGCCACCTTTCATTTCATGTATTCTTTCATATATGAGATATGGTTTTATTTTCTTTATCTTTTGGGTTTTAATGGGTTTTTTTTAATCGATTTTGGGGCTTTTAGAATCGATTCTGAATCACCAGGACTAAGAATCTCGATTCTTTTTTTTTTTTTATCGATTTTTTTCTTCTTCTCCTGCACCCCTAGTAATGAGGGCATTGCTTTGGTCTGTTGTTGTGATGAGAGAACTGAGTCGAAAGGCAAAACATCTGATTTACTGGTCTGTCTACGTTCCAACCCTCACCTAGGGTTATGAGGTTTGGATTGTGAACTCAAGAACGAGATCCCGAATACAAGAAGTCGAAATGGGCTTACTTTGCAGGGTGGCGAGGCTCAACCTTAAGATGGGGTAAGGAGCTCTGTCATCTGAGGGGAGCTTGGAGTAGAGCCGCTGCCCCTCTGCATCAAAAGGAGTCAGTTGAGATGGTTCGAGCATCTGATTAGGATGCCTCCTGGACGCTGTGGTTTTCAGGCACATCCCGCTGGTAGGAGGCCCTGGGAACTACCCAGAAGTCGCTGGAGGGATGGTGCATCTTCTCTAGCCTGGGAATTTTTTTCACTATGCTACTGTCTTTACTTACTCTGCTCATTCTATTTTGTATTTGTAATTTTTTTCTATCCTTAATATGCGTTTTTTGTCTTTCAGGTACACCTGCACCTATATCTGGACCTGCCATTCTGTGTTCATTTGCCTCTCTTTTCTGTCTTCTCAAACCCAGACGGTCAAAGCAGATGGCCTCTTGTCCTGAGCCTGGTTCTGCTGGAGGTTTATTCATTTTAAAAGGGAGTTTTTCCCTTCCACTGTTGCCACAGTGCTTGCTCAGGATGAGCTGAAAAGTGTCGCTGGGGAGAGGGATATCTGGGTTCCTTTCCTGGACCTGTTGCCTCCACGGCCCAATTATGTATGAGCAGCAGTAGATGGATGGATGGATAGATAGATAATGATTAATTCCATTTAAATAAAAATCAGCCCCCTAATAAAATAATTGCTATGCAACTTGAAGATGTTTTACACAAAGCTTACAAAAATAAAATTAGGACATTATGATGAAGAAAAAAAACATTCTCTGAGCACTTTAGCAAGTTGAGAGATTGAGTTACAACAGACCAAGTTAGTCCATTTACGAAAAGGAATTTTAAGTTGTGTGATTGTAATGGACCGGCCTACCTGTCCAGGGTGTACCCCGCCTTTTCGTCCAGGTTGAGACGCCAACATCTATGTTTGTCAGACACTAACAAACTTGAGCTTTGCTGCAGAAGCAGTCTTATTCCCAAGGAGAGACTGTGTAAAGGGGTTAAAAGTTCAATAGGCCTTTTTTAAGAACCGTTAGTGTCAATAATTACTGGTAACATTATGGAAATTAGGAAATCCCTTCTTTTGCTTGTTAATACAGTATTTGGCCTCTCTCCCTTTCACTGCACCTTCACACACAAAACAACCACACAGCAAGACCATAAAATCCCAATACTTTTTCTCCTGACTCATTTAAGGAGACAAACAGAAGTTTTATGGTTCTGATATTTACTTTGTAAATGGAAGCCAATGAGACTTCAGAAACTTCAGAAAGCTCTTGCTAGGTGAGACTAAAAGCCCACAAAGTTCCCCTTATCAAGAGTACAAAGCGAGTGGGCAACCTTACCTCTAATCAAAACAAGAAAGGAGAATAGAAACAGTAAATCAGGCAAAAATGCATGACAACCAAATTTGAGCATTGTTTCTATGATGGCAATGACAGCACTCTTCCACACATCTGATTCTGTCACACAATTTTTAAAGCCTGGGAAATTATCAGTGATTAAGACTTGCATGCTTTGGATTAGGGATGCACGATATTATCGGAATTGTATCAGTATCTGCCGATATTAGCGTTAAAGTTCAATATCCGCCATTCCATAAAATAAAAAAACTTGCCAATATAAAAGGCGCTGTTTTTGTATGACAACCCAGTGTATGCAACGACAGCACAACGTGATGACGTCACACGCGTCTACCTGATCTCACTGCGGAGAGGAAAATTCAAAATGTCAGCAGTGTGGAAGTTTTTTCTTTTCTTTTGTTGGTGAGGATGTCGGATTCCAAAGATTTTTGGACTACGTTGAACCTCGCTACATCGTCCCCAGTCAGAGATATTCTTCCAACCTAACCTCACTCGAGTTACAAGCCATCATTTTTGACGTCATTGAGAAGCTAATAGCCGGTAGCACTTGGGTGAGTTTTACCACAGACATTTGGACGTTATGTTAGCCCCGTTAGCATGATTAGTCTTAGGGCACAATGGATAGACAAAAATTTTGAACTTCCAAAGGCTGTCCTTCATGCACATGAGTGCAGAGGATCCCAGACTGCAGCTAGGAACCTGGAACAAGCCTCCACAAGTGAGACAGCATCACAGGTGACTAATGCTAATAAATAATATTTATCACATTTCATTTAATATAAGTTAAAGTGCTATACATATCATATGGCTATTACTGAATATATGTCACCAGCTCTTACAGCTATTACACAATTTTTGTAGCAAATAAGCCTGAATAAGAGGGCTATGTTCTGACAAAGGAAAGTATATAAAATATTGGTATCGGATATCGGCCAAAAATCCAAAATCATGCATCCCTACTTTGGATGCCATAGTTGCGACTGGACAATTCTTTATAGAGTCTAAACAGAATTATATCCATCTATCTCATCACCCCGCTGTCTTCCTCCTATTGTCAAAAGTTGGTCAAGACGATCATTTGGTGCCAAATTGAGCAATATCGCTTGAATCACTGTTTTTAATTTAGATACTTCAGTGGCATGCCGACACGACCCGACATAAAACGAATGCTTTGTCTTAGGTTAAAGTGTTGGATAGAGCATATCTATACAGTATGTCACTTGGACATGATAAGGAAGTGAAAGGATGCCAAACACAAAAAAGTCTGTATAGTTTGGCTGCTTTTATAAGTGCGAGTACAAATCAGTGCATGATGCAAGTCCAATCCAGTCTTACATTATTTATTTCCAACTCTAATATTGTTTCAAATGATTTTCTAATTTCAAAGGAAACAGTAATTACTGAAGTTTGAAAAAAAAAAAAATAATAAAGGCTTGAATGGTAAAATAAATAAATAAATTCATCTTGTTCATTTTCTTGCAAATTCACTGTTCCAAGTTTGCACCCGTCTTAAAATGACAGTTTTGAAAATACGTGAAAGGTTAGGAATAACGAAACTGCTTTGTGATGATTTTATGAACTAAAACTTTACTTCCGGCTCTTGATGAAGCAGGTCGCTTCTCTTTCTGCTCCTCTCCTGCCCTAAAGTTTTCCTCCTCCCTGCTTTTGCATTTTTGTCTCGTCTGCAACTCTTCAGTGCTCACTCGAAGCAATTTGGAAATGGATTTAATTGCGTGGGCTGTCTCCTCTATCGCTAAATTTTTTTCCACGAAGCGCAAGAGACCAAGAGAACCGGCGTGCCCTCTCGACACGCATGCGGTTGCCTACATTATGGACTCGTGGGGAGAGTGGAAGTTAATGTGTCTAACCGTACTTTCTGTCGAAGACGTGGAAGATCTGTGGATAATTGGAATTTTGGTAGCAGCTGCTCTGCTTTTTGGCTTAGGCGGAGGGTTCTGCTACTGGAAGCTGAGGAGGACTACCGTGGCAATCAACGCGCTGGTGAAACTTCCTGCTTAACAAGATTCTTTGATCCGGGCTATGACCTCAATGAACCAGCTGTTGTTCGAGCTGAATCACACGATGTGAACAGTGATGGACAGCCGTGGACCTGCAGTGCGTTTTGGGACTCATTTACAGCCCGGGCTACATCAGGGGTCAGACGGGGATTTGTAGCTCGGAACCTCACATGATTCGGCGATTTGGACCCAGACGGCACCTGGACTTCAAGGCTGCAGTCAGAGTACACTGTAGCCTGCCCTGAAAATAAATAAAGCAACTAATCTAATCGGGACTCAAGCAACCTTGAAAAAGGCTGACTGCAAAACTTCTCCTGGAGTCTGAAGCTGTTGAAAAACTGTCGCCCCCCCCCAGAGGTCTCTGTGTGCATTCAGATGGAGCCGAGCTGAGCCCATCTGCAGACTGTGCTTATCTGAAATGATTACTCACAGACTATCTCCCTGCTTTGCCACCAAAATGCAACATGTCTTTGTCTTTATCCGTGCTGAGCTGGTAGAGTTTTTTGACTTTATCATAGAATGTCCTAAGACAAAATGTGATAGATTCTTTTTTGAATACCAATGATTATCCGACTGTATGTTCCTTTTTTTCCATATCTGATTGTCTGGCGGCGCGATTTAATTATTGCTGCGGCTTTCCGTGCGTACGTCCCTCTTAGGATGGTGCGCGCGCCAATTGCAATGTTTTGTACCTTGGTGCAAATATGCCAATAAAGATATATTCTATTCTATTCTAACTAACTAGTCTACTAACTAGTCTGAAAAACAGACAAGAGAAATCTGAAAGTTATGCACCATAACTTATGTTCCCTGAAGGAAGGGAACGAGGTGCAACACTATTGCTATGGGAAATTGCGCCCCCGCGCGATTACCTGAAGGAATACATTCACGCCTTTACGGCAGGGGGCGTCAGCGTCACCCCAGAGACCCCGCCCTCTGGGTACTTAAGACGCGGACGCCCATCCTACTTTCTCCAAGTGCACTTCACCGAGCTTCAGCATTGAAAAGGGCCAACTGTGTTGCACCTCGTTCCCTTCCTTCAGGGAACATGAGTTATGGTGCATAACTTTCAGTTCCCTTATCAGTCAGTCACTTGGTGCAACACTATTGCTATGGGAACGTAATTCATTCACTCCCTTGAAATGCTCAGTAAAATGCTCAGCTTGTAAGAACTTCTGCCTTTACACATCAGGCATCTCCCGGCCGCTCTCTACAGTGTAATTAGAGGGTACAACCTGAGAAGGAACGTCACATGCAGAAACATCCACCTGATGTTTCCACTAGACGTATTCGTGGAGCTCCAGCTAGAGGCAGCACAGACGTGCGCCGCTGGTACGTTGCTCACCATCTCCTACTTCCTTAGATAATTTGGGAAGCAGGAAGAAAAAAGATCAAAGAGCAAAAAAACCTTAGACTTCTGACATGTCAGATAGCACTATTTAGGTATAAACTTGGTTTATACACAGGGTGACCTTTAACCCCTCAGGGGCAAATCTGTCGTACACATAGGGTGCACAGACAAGCTTAAAAAATCCTTTATCTGCTCACTGACCAGATGATTTCTTAGGACTGTCAAAGGGGCCCAGCCTGAGGTCAGAGACCTGTTAGTGAGGGGGGGAATCCCTTCCTCAGTACGCTCCTCATGAGAGCATGCGCACAAGGGTTTCCCTTTTTTTTTTTTCTAAGGAAAACAGTCAGGCCTGAGGCCTTCAGCCTGTTCCCATCAGTGGCCAGGCTGAAAGCTGCCACAGCTCCGGACGTGGGTGGAGAAGCTGCCCATGTGCCTGGGTCAGCAGGTCCCTGTGAGAAGGCAGCTGCCATGGTGTCCCTGACAGCATTGAGATCAGCTCCGGGAACCACGGTTTCTGTGGCCACCTGGGGTCTATCAGTATCAGGGAGAGGGCTCCCCTGCGTACACGTTCCAGCATCACCTGAATCAGAGGGACAGGTGGAAAAACGTAATACAGTACCCCTGCTGGCCAATCATGGGCCAAGGCATTCGTTCCCAACGGTGAGTCTGTCTCCTTTAGAGAGAAGTAGAGGTCACATTGTGAGCTGGCCCTGCATGCAAACAGGTCTACAGAGGCTCTCCCGTATCGTGACCAGATCTGATCCACGACCCGTGGGCTCAGCCTCCATTCTGATGCCAAGAGAGGCCCTCTTGAGAGGGCATCCGCTCCATAGTTCAGTTCGCCCGGAATATGAGTCGCCCTGAGTGACAATATTCTTGGGGCACACCACGTGAGCAGTTTTTGTGTCAGACCGAGGAGGGCTTGAGATTTTGTCCCTCCTTCCCTGTTAATGAAGGACACCGTGGTTCGGTTATCTGATTTTACTAGGACATGCTGCCCTGCAATCAGACCTTTACCAAAAAAGTATTTTACTAACAGGAATACGGCCCACAATTCCAGGAAGTTGATGTGTAATCTCGCTTCCTGCACTTTCCAAAGGCCTTGGGCATTCTGATTTCTGCAGACTACCCCCCATCCTGTTTTTGAGGCGTCTGTCGTGATGACCACACGGGATGACACCCGTCCCAACGGGACCCCCTCCGTGAACACGGACAAGTCTCTCCATGGTTGTAGGGCCCTCAGGCACTCTGAACCGATCCAAATTTTTCCTGCTCGAGTAAACGGGGCAGGGTGTGTTTGTTGGTTTAGCCATATTTGTAAGGCCCGCATTTTCAACAGTGCGTGTGGCACACACGGTATGGCCACCACCAAGAGGCCCAAGAGGCGTTGGCATGTTTTTAGGGGAACCCGCTGATTCAGTCTAAACTTTGCCAGGCAATGGCGAATTGAGAAAATGCGTTCCTCCGAGAGCCATGCTCTGTACCGGATGGTGTCAGGTCGCTCTTTTGCAGGTTTATGACAAAACCGAGAGCCTCCAGGTGAGAGATCACCCTGCGGGAGTGCGACTGAGCCTGCATTCTGCTTCCGGCCAGAATCAGGAGGTCATCAAGGCAATTCATAATTCTGACCCCATGACTTCTGAGAGGGGCCAGTGCTACGTCCAGACTAGGGCTGGACGATATGGCCAAAATTTTTATCACGATATAGTTCTTAATTTCGGTCGATATCGATATAATTCGATATCGATATAAACAATATAAAAGCCTAAAAAAAAACTATAAACTATACAAATAAATTGATGTTCACCTTGTATTTGTATTTAGCCTCCAAAAAGATGGAAATCACCATCAAATAAACATAAACTTCTCAACCCAATAATTCTGTCGGGTCATGGACAGTTTTTTTATAGAAACGTTTCACCCTCCATCCTCCATCCAGTTTCCAGATGACCCAACTGAGAATTATTGGATTTGGTACCTGGATTATTGAGCATGAACTTTCTTGGCATAAAATTCTCAACTGTGTCAATATTAATAGTTTTAACTTTAAACAAGAACTTTAAAATTTACAGCATTGAAATTCATAGTTAATTAAATAAAACTTTTGGGTGTCGTTATTGATGAGAAGCTGACATGGAAATCTCATGGAAATTACTTAAGAATAAAAATAACAAAATCAATTACATTATTGTATAAAGTAAAATAGTTTTTGAATGACAAAGTTTTGAATATATTGTATAATGTAATGATTGTTCCATATTTAATCTGTTGTATTGAAGTTTGGGGAAAAGCATGCAAAACTTTTACAAATCCTATTTTTATTTTACTAAAAAGAGCTGTAAGAATTATTATTAGGAAGTGCTATGGTCACCCAACAAATATATTATTTCATCAATTGAAATTATTAAAATGTTATGATTTGGTTGAACATAGTATTTTACAAGTCATGTATAAAACTAAAAAAAATATTACCCCCAAATATTCAATTACATTTTGTTTAAAAAGTTATTAAACCCTGAAGGGAATGTAAATGTTTGTAAAATCTTTATTTAGAACTAGTGTGAAGGAGCTGAGTTGTAAATCAGGAAACAGGATTGTGTTGACTTGATATCATCATAAACATTTATAAAACTATTTATATGTTTTAAAAGATGATTAAATCAAAGTTGTTGGGAAGGTGTGGTGCAGGTGAAGTGAAGGTTGTTGTTTGTAGTTATTTTGTATTTTTTAAACAAGGGGCAGATATTATAACACTATTTTCGTCTTTCTGCACCTTTTCATTCAGTGTTTTTCTTTCTTTTTATTCTGATGAATCTGTTTTATTTTCAATAAAAAAACATGTCGCGCTGGGGCTGTTTGTTTACGTCGTAGTTTCAGGGAAACGTTGGCTCAAACTTTATTCTTCATCTTCTGACTCTCATCATATTCTCTCGAGTGGAAACTCTTCAGATTAAACAAGTAGATGTTTCCACAGCTAGTTAGAACGACTCTCCGTCACGTTTTGAAAAATAAAGAAACCGAGTAGGACTCGCTGCAGAAGAAGCCTGCAGTTTAACAAAACCGAACTACGTCCACACCGACGAATTAGTCTTTCCTCTCATCAGTGATGTCGTCTCTTTCTCTTCGCTTGTGAAACTTTGTTCAGTCACATTCTGACGGTCATGAGCACTCGTTTGACTCGTTTTGAAGCGAAAACAACGCGCTTTGGAGACTAGCTTAGCTTTTAGCCTGCTACCGCTAACGTCTGCTGCTGGACTGAGCGCTGCGTAACAACGACGTCACCACGCACGTTTTGTGTCACAGCTTTTTTTGTCCGGGCGCATTGTTGAAGCAGCAGCTTCAACCCGAACAGGAAGAGAAAAACGTCAGTGAAACGTTGTAAAATCCTATCGAAATATCGAAAATATGCTTAAACTTCATATCATCGTTATTGAATAAAAGTATATCGCGATATTTATCGTTATTGAATTATCGTCCAGCACTAGTCCAGACATTTTGTACATGTGTGCGGAGCAGTCTTTAAACCGAAAGGTGAAGCCTTGAATTTGTATGCCTTTCTTTCAAATGCAAAGCAGAGGTATTTTCTGTGTCTCCTCCACGTGCTCACGTGGAAATAGGCGTCTTTTAAATCCACTGTACATGCATAGTCTCCTGGTCTCACAGACTGGAGGACCTGCCGCAATGTGAGCATCTTGAACTTGAATGTTTTTATTCTCTTGTTCAGCGTCCTGAGATTGAGGATCGACCTCAGGGACTGATTTCTTTTGGGCACCAGGAAGTACTTGCTGTAGTGACCGGAGCGTAGTTTGTGTTTTGGGACAATGCTTATTACTCCTTTCTGTAGCATCGTTGATACTTCCTCCCTCAGCACATGTGCGCGTGCTGGGTTGATGTTCGACTGCAGCACCTCCGTGAAGGGGAGCGGTCCCTTGAGGAACGGCAGCCTGAGCGCGTGACGCACCGTCATCATGATCCATTCGTTTGGCAGACACGCCCTCCAGGCCTCCACATGCGCCATGAGCCTGGAAGGCATGTTTATCTGTTGTTTATTTTGTGTGCGTGCGGAGGGGTGGCCTTTGACCCCTCTCGCGTGCTCCCGAGCGAGCTGGTCTGCCTAACCGAGGACGTCGCGAGGTCTGACTGTCTCAGGCAGAACTTGTGCGTCCTACTGCGGTTCATAGTCTGACCTAGTAGTTTGTGTTTCACCAAAGTGGGGCTCGAGTCAAGAACCAGGGCAGTCTGTGCTTTGGTACTTTTATTTTTGTGTATGGATGAAACAGTGCTTGTTTTTATTACACATACAGTAGATGAGTCATGTTTAGTGCGCACACACATGTCACCAGCTTCTTGTAACGTTTTACAAACGAAGTCTGGGCTCAAAGAGTTCGGTTCCCGTACCACATGGGCGGGCAAGCCTGTAAAATTATGAATTTGTCCCGTTTCATCAGGCCCAAATCTACTTCCCACCTGGGTTCATCGAAGAGGTCCTAGGCCGAGCCGCCTGGCGATGAAAAGGCTCTCCGTCGCCAGCAGGTCTCTTCTGTGGAGGGCGACGTATGGCCTCCCTGGGGAGGCAAAACTTTTCCTTGGCAACTCCTCACGGAGGGCTTCCGCCTGTTTACGCCTTTGCTCCAGCCTAGCCTGGATGCGTTCCAGAGCTCCTCCGAAGAGACCCGTCGGCTCGATCGAGTGTTGAAGAAAAAGGGACCTCTAGCCTTCCGGGAGGTCCGTTAAAGTCATCCACAGGTGGCGCTGAGCGACAACCATTTCCGCCATTGCTCTGCCCTGCGTGATAGCCATTGTCCCCACCATGCGGAGCACGAAGTCCTCCAGGGCCTCTGCTGCGGCCTGTTCATTTGTTGTTACCTGGAGCTCCTGCAGCTTTTCTGCTAGGTACGCCTGTATCATGGTCGAAGCGTTCATCGCATGAGCCGCAAAGCCGTGAGCCCGGTAGCACTTATCGAGCTGTTTCTTCGAAGCGCGGCAGGCCTTGCTGGGCAGTGCTGGCTTCGCACCCACTGTTGCAGGAGCCAGATGAGCCGCCAGGGTCTCCTCGATCTGTGGGGCGCTGGAGAGTCCTGCTGCCTCCATCCCGGCGACATCCAGGAACCAAGAGAGCGGCAGCTTCACGGGAGCTCCGGGTTCAGCCCAGGAGCGCGTGAGCTCCATCAGGATGTCCGGAAAGATGGGCATTCTCTGCCTCGTCGTCGGCTGCTGTTTCGCGTAGGAATAATTTCCCGCCAGCCTCGTAACCTGTTGGCGAGGCGTGGGGTCTGGCCACGCGACCTGCAGTGCGGCCCTGTGGCACAAGTCGAACAGAGCAGGGACCGACGCGTCCAATTCCGGCAGTGCTTGTGTCAGGTTCAGGGAGGAATCCACACTTTCCCCCTCATAACCATACTCGGCGTCCTGGTCAGACACTTCGGGGACGTGTCCAAACCGTTCTCCCTCTTGACCTGACCGCTGCATTCCAGGTCTGTGTTCTCGAGCTCCAGTTCGGGAGCGCGTGGTTCTGTGGGGCCTACGGCCTCCTGCACCACAGCCTTTTCCATGGCTTTGGCCAGTGCGTTCGCACGGCGCTTTCTCACGACCGCCGGCATCCGACAGCAGTGTGGGCAGGATTTGGGGGATTCCAGCGCTGTTCTCGCATGCAGAATACCCAAGCAGACGGGACAGGCCTCGTGGGTGTCCGTCGCCAACAGGGAGTAGCCGTAGCCGCTAGGGGCAGGGGCGCGAGCAAGGGCTCGCCATCCCGCTGGTTTTCTTCGGAATCTTTGTCCTCAGTTTTCCCTTCTCGGGGGCCATGTCCGAGAAGCGTCGAGGTTGTTCCTGATTTCCTTTGTTCGAAGATGTCCTCTCTGTCGCGTCGCTTTCGCTGGCTAGCCTGCTACTTGTTAGCAGGGAGCGTTGTGACGTAGTTAGCGCCGTCAAGCGAAGCAGCTGCGGAGAGAGAAGAAAAGCTTCGAGGTTAAGTAGAAAACGCTGGACTAGCTTTCGCCAGCCCAGCAACATGCAGGAAATTTCTCTGTACGCTCAGCGTAGGGAGCAAGCTCACCTCTAGTCGAGCGATGTGACAACAGAGAAGTCCCACGAAGTTCAGGTTTTAGCGAGGTGAAGGGCAGCACGGTGGGACAACTGGTAGAGCTGCTGCCTCTCAGCAAGCAGGTCCCCGGTTCAAATCCCGGTCCGGGGGGCCTTTCTGGGTGGAGTTTGCATGTTCTCTCCGTGCATGCGTGGGTTTTCTCCGGGTGCTCCGGTTTCCTCCCACAGTCCAAAAAACATGCATGTTAGGCTGACTGGTAACTCTAAATTGACCCTGGGTGTGAGTGAAACAGGTCCCTCTTGTAAATGAGTCCCCGTGGCTCAACGAGGCTAGCCTGTATAAATAAAGGTTGAATGAATGAATGAAAAAAGATAAAGTAGGATGGGCGTCCGCGTCTTAAATACCCAGAGGGCGGGGTCTCTGGGGTGACGCTGACGCCCCCTGCCGTAAAGGCGTGAATGTATTCCTTCAGGTAATCGCGCGGGGGCGCAATTTCCCATAGCAATAGTGTTGCACCGAGTGACTGACTGATAAGGGAACATCACCAGTAACGATGGAGGGTGTTTAAAAAAAAATCCTATAAATTGTTCATTTTGTTCACCAGACAGAGGGGGGGGGGATTAAGCATGGATGGCAGAGATTTATGTACAGTACTAGAGTTCCTGTAATCACCTTTTAAATAAAAGCTGAGTATCAGCACTAACTTCACAGTCAGTTTGGTTTCAGAAATGAACTGCCAACAGAGAGTCAACACACATGTGGAGCTAATGCTGTGTAACAGCAGAGTGCATGTGTGTGAAACCTGAAGACGGAGAAGGCTGAGGAGATATTAGTGTGTAGACTATCACTATACAAAATGTATGACTAAATCCCACACAAAATGCATGACTAAAGCAAACAGACTCCACATGTTAAGACTTCAAAGAAGATGCACAGAAAAATAAAAAAATAACTTCCAACAATGCCTTATTTCTAAAGAAAATCACATTTAAACACACACAAAAACATGACACTAAGGCAGATTGGTAGATGGCCTTTGACATTAAGGGCAAAGGTACATTGTCGCATCTGACTTTAATTTAAATTACCATATTCTTCACCATACATGTCGCACCGCCCTATAAGTCACACCAGTCCAAATATGTCAAATAAAGTGGAATATGTTGCATCTAATACATGTCACCATTGGTGTGTCACGTTTGTTGTGTTACCATTGACTACCTGGAAATGTGGGCCGGTGTGCCAAAAATCGATTAGATGCCAAATGGTGGCCGCGGGAGCGTGCACGACTCTAACAAGAATTTGACAAGATTAAGACTTAAAAACAATTATTTGTTTACTCAAAATTATAGTAAAGGTGGGTCTCAGTCTAACTGTTGCTTAATAAATGTACGTTGACTGTAAAATAAGCTGTATTTCAAAAGCCTATACGCAGAAGCAAGCGCGTGCACGGGAGGACTCGTGCATTTCTTCGAAATTTAACACGATAACCACATAAAAACAATTATTTGTTTGCTCGACTTTATAGTAAAGGTGTGTCTCAGTTGAACTTTTCCTTAAAGGGGACCTCAGATGCATTTTTTAAATTTTTATGTTATTTCTGTGTGCTATCTAGACCCTATTCCTTCAATTTAATGCACAAAATAATTCTTAGATAATCAATTATACCCTTTTTAATTCTGCCAGTTTTAACTTTCGTTTTGAACGACCGGTTTCTGATAGAAGTTCTGAAGTCCACGCCCTTCAAAGATCTGTTTACGCCCTCGTAACAGCCAGTATCTGTAATGTGTTGTTGTTTTAAAATTAGCTCTTTTTTTATTACTCATTTGACTTACTGTTAGTGCTAGCTTAAGATAACTTACCGAAACCCGTCTGAGCGCGCCGCAGTTTGCTGCTCCTTTTAGCATTAGACCACCCGAATCCGAAGCTAATGTTAGCTTGTTCCTCTTCCGGTTTTCGCCAGCTCCGCTCGGAGACTTTGGGCGTTATCGCTGTTCCAGTCAAGACAACACAAAGTTCACCAAGTGTCTCCCGTAAATTAATCCGTAAGGGGAAGGTCCTCACTGCTGCGAGGCTGCTGCGAGGCTGCAGCAAGGCTGTACAGTTGAAGCTCCGCTCCATGGCGCCAGAAGAGGGTCCCGTCGCAACCGGTCTCTACGCCGGGGGTATGCTCGTTTAATTTTTGCCGGCGGCGCGTTGGGAGAGATCGCAAATACACTAAAAATTGAACTAAAAAACATAAAAATAACAATTATACTTTATTTATAAAGCCATTTAAAAAACCACAGCTGCAACAAAGTGCTGTACACATGAAATTAATAACATATAAACAAAAGATGAGATGAAATCATGAAAAACAACAGTCATGTGTTTAATACAGAAGTGGGTTGAGCCTAACCAGGTGAGGGGCTGGACTCAGGTTTGAGGTGGGTTGTCCTCGCGCCTGTGACGTCACAGGCGCGATTGACTTCCATTTTATTTCAAAAACGAACCGTTTTCATCACAGTAAAATAAATCTACTTAGAGTAAATAAACCACTGGGTGCATTTTTTTGGCACAAGGACTGTTTTTTTATGAAGTAAATACCCAAAGTTTAGTAAAAAAACATTAAAAAGTGAATTTTGCATGTGTGGTCCCCTTTAATAAATGCACTTCAATGGTCAAATTAGCTGCATGTCACTGGGGCGGCGCAGCGAAATGAAAATGATTTTACAGTTGCTTCAAGCAAGCTGGACGAAGGTGTCAGGCTATGGCAGACCGATTGTGTCATCATTAGTAGTCACTTTTACCTATTACATGATACAACGGCATGCCATACTGCTCGACTGCCATCGAGCAGCTGAAAAAGGTAGTATTCAATATTTTCAGTCAGAATGAATGAAAACGTTCATTTCTCAGCCAAAAATGGGTTTATAAATATGGGGAAAAAATCCATAAATACGTCGCTTCGGTGTATAAGTCACAGAGCATGCAAATTATGCAAAAAACTGGGACTTATAGGGCGAAAAATACGGTATCCTTAAAGTTGCCGCAGCAATTAATATTTTTAAATGTTTTACAGGCAAAAAATAAACAAGAAAACAGCAAAGCACAAAACAAAAAAATATAGCTTTATTGATGTACTGGGTGCAAGTTGAAAGATTTTTTTTTAAATCAGATGCCGTACATTCTTTTATTTTCAATTACATCAATATTTTTTTTTGTATGTGAAATGAGAGTACTGTACAAAGAAGTGCAATAGCACTGTGTGATATATGTGAAATATCTTGCTGAATATGCTGTTCGGTGTATTGTTTTTATGCTACAAATAAGTGCTTAGCGTATTTTTAGTTTATGGTTTTCTTAGTTCATATCTTAGACCTTATTACTGTTTTTCTTTTACATTTTATTGTGGGATGTAACTGGGATCCTATGTACACAATCTCGTTCCATCACATGTAACACATGTGGCGTGTATGACAAATACCGGTAAATCTCTCTTGACTCTGAAATCCAGACAAAACCTGATACTTTGACCAAACTTAAATTTTACCAGAAGAAAGGATGGACACCAGAATTTAAAAAAAGGCACGCAAACACACAAAGCGGTAGAGTTGAGCCTGATGGACAGATGTTGAGCGTGTGCAAGTATTGCGCAAAGCAGCTTTCATAAACAGCTAAGCACAGAGGGAAACATTTACTTAGTCAAAGACAGGAAAAGGATAGTCAAAGGCCAACTGTGCCATGATCTTTCACAGGCCAACCGAAGACAAGGAACAGCACAACCAGATTCAGAAGAAGCCTGTGTCCTTTCTGAGACTGCCCTCCGTGGAGAGCGCTTTCATTTAGATAAAAGTGCATGATGGGGGGGGGGCTGCACATGAGAAAGTGATGCAGCAATTTACAAAACCCATTTTGGAAAAAAGTGACCCTGTGCTGGCCTTTCAAGAAAAGACGGGGGACGTTCAAGGGAATGGCAAGTTTGACCAATATTGAAACTGACTTCAAGCTGCAGTACCTGATCAGTGTGTAACAAAGGTTACACCAAACATTTAGTTTTGCGACATTTTAACGTAAATTTAGTTTATTTTGATTTTTTTTTAAATGCATCAGGAGCAGAAGTGTCAAATACAATCTAATTTTAAATCCTGCACGTCAATAATGCAGATTTCTAAGATTCAACAATATTCAGTCAGGTCCTTTATTTTGTTGCTGAGACGTTTCATCAACTCCTCTGAGACAGTCATGCCAAAGGTGTTCAAACCACCACTTTGGCATGGGGCGGCCGTGGCACAGTGGAAATGGCAGTCGACCCCCCGATCGGAAGGTTGGAGGTTCGAATCCCGCATCCGCCCACCATGTGTCGTTGTGTCCCTGGGCAAGACACTTAACCCCAAAATTGCTCCCGGTAGGTCTGGATGACGCCTTGCAAGGCAGGCTACCACTACCGGTGTATGAATGTGTGAATGAATGGGTGGATGGTTGGTATTGTAAAGCACTTTGGGGCTCCTCACAGGGGGCTGGAAAGCGCTATATAAATAAGCTCCATTTACCATTTACCATGACTGTCTCAGAGGAGTTGACGAGAGAGAGGGTGGGCCCCAGAGGAGAGGGTGGGCCCCAGAGGCCATCTTAGCACCAGCAAACTGGGTTTTCCCACTATGGAGTGTGCTGTTTGTAAGAATCAGTTTTGTTTGGTGGCTTCTCGGCTTGAGGAAGTCCTTTGGATGAAGGACGAAACATCTCAGCAAAAAAAGAAACCCTCCAGATGACCTGACTGAATATTGTTGGATTTTATACTTGGATTAATGAGCATGAACTTTGGTGTTTTAAAAGAGATTGTTTTATTTTTGAAGACAGAAAGCATAATCAGCTACACCAAAATCAGGCACCACTTTGCTTTGCTTATGGCAAATTTTATCCGTTGTCTAAAACACTAAAAAGCAACAAAACAAAAAAAATCACATTTCCTAAAAAAAAAACATGCTTATTGAAGCCATCCAAAAATATAAATGTAAAAACATGTGATGTGAATTTTAACATAAAAAAAGCTCAATTCAGTTTACAGGCCTTAGTGCCTCTTAAACTTATTTTATGCTTTGCATTACACTGTTCTTTAAGATACCAAAAAATGAATGATGCTCTTGGTCTTTTATAAAGAAAGAATAAAGTATGATGTGTGACGTTTTGATGAGAGTCCATTTCATAGAAACAAATGCAGAATATATAAGGATGAGCAGATGAATAAAACAATGATAGCATGGCTCCACCCAGAGGACGCATGCGTAAACTCTACAAACCAAACCTTGTTTAAATAGAACTAAAGCATCTCCACAGTGTGTGGGTTTGACACAATTAGACAAAAAAATTATATATTTTCATGGTCTTTATGTTGTAACATTCTGGACAGGTAAAGTACAAATGTCCTCATCAGTCATGGAAAATGAATATGGTTAAATTTGATTGTTTATAAATGTTTTTTATTTTATTTTTATCAATCAATCAATTTATTCATTTCAAATTTTAAAAACACAAGAATACTGTTTACAAAAAAACAATATAAAATCAAAAATACATGAAATGAAAGGAGGCAGAAGAAGAAAAAAATCTTGTTGTATCTGCCCCTTCTTCAACAAAATTAATTCATACAATCAATTCAAACAGCAATCACAAAAAAAAGACTATAAATGATTTCTCACATAATACCATATATAGTAGTTTGTACAAGATCTAATTTATGAATATTTGTTCAAAATTTTTATTTTAATCATTTTCTTAAATATAGGTATTGATTTTGCAATTTTAATATCAGGTTCCAAACCATTCCACAGTCTTATTCCTTGTATTAAAGTAGACCTACTCTTTAAACTGGTTCTGTGTTGTGGCATAACAAAAAGATCTGTTCCCTTGAGATTATAAGTACTAGTCCTTTTTACAAAAAGCATTTGGATATTTAAGGGTAAATTGAAATTCTGAGCTTTGTATAATACTAAAAGAATATTATAGTCAACCAAATCATAAAACTTCAACAACTTCAATTCGTAAAACAAAACATTTGATGGATGACAGTAATGTTTTCTTGCTATAATTCTTATGGCTCTCTTCTGTAAAATAAAAATAGGTTTGGTTACAGTTTTGCATGCTGTACCCCAAACATCTATACAGTAAATTAAGAGCGGGAGTATAATTGTATTGTATAACAAATATAGTGCTTTATCATTTAGTAAATCTCTAACTCTATATAGCACTGCAATGGACCTAGATATTTTAGTTTTTACAAAATGTACGTGTTGTTTCCAAGACAACTTCTCATCAATAATTACACCCAAAAACTTCACCTCACTTACCCTGCATACTTCAAATGTTTACCGGTGATTAAAATAAAACTGCTACAGATAACCACTGAAACATTAATTTGATTAGTAGACACTTGAGTGTGAAAGTCATTTCTCAAGTGCAAGCATCATACAAAGTATTTCATTCTCTACTTTGTAAACAATTCTTTTTTCCCCATTTTCTATCAATAAAAGATGTTTCTGGGGAAGATACCGTTTCACAGAAAACCATATAAACAATAACTCACAGAGAGGTACAGAAAGGAAAAAGAACAATAATGTGAATAAAATAAAAACAGCTTTGAATTTATTCACTTGATGTGTTGAGATGCTATGAAAAGGGTCGCTGATCAAGAAATGTTTTGGCGATTTGTTTTAGTCGTAGAAAGTTTTTGTACACCAAATTCATAAGAGCTGTGACTTTAAGAAATGAGAGATAAACGTGTCAGAAACAAGACCCCCTTAGTTGTTCTAATAGGTGCAAATCATTCAGAAAACAGGAAAATAACAAGAGAACAAGAATTTTTCCAGATCATTTATACAAAAAAGCATGAGGCAAAACATGCCAACATTGACTACCACTGCTATTATAAATATTACAAATGTTAAGCCACTTTTAAAAATTCTTAATATAATTTTGCCTAAAAAATACATTTAAAAAAGTTTTAAAGGGGACCACAGATGCAAAATTCACTTTTTTATGTTTTTTTACTCAACTTTGGTTATGTACTTCATAAAAAAAACAGTCCTAGGGCCAAAAAAATGCACCCAGTGGTATATTTACTCTAAGTATATTTATTTTACTGTGATAAGATACGTTTCGTTTTCAAATCCTGGCGCTTGTGACGTCACAAGCGCCAGGACAACCCACCCCGACCCTGAGTCCAGCCCCTCACCTAGCAACCCCTGGTTAGGCTCAACCCACTTCAGTATAATAGACGTGACGGTTGTTTTTCCTGATTTCATCTCATCTTTTGTTTAAATGTTCTTAATTTCATGTGTACAGCACTTTGTTGCAGCTGTGGTTGTTTTAAATGGCTTTATAAATAAAGTATAATTGTTATTTTTACGTTTTAGTTCAATTTTTAGCGTATTAGTGTAGTGGACCTACCCAGGGTCAAATTAAGGTCTTTGAACTGTCCAGTGATGACCTTTACTGACCTCTCAGTAAAGCAAGACATTTACTACAAAATCATTCATTTAGCTATAATCTGATAACATAGTCACCAATAAGAGACTATTTCTATCTTTGATTTTAAGCTGATGTGATCAAAAGAATAACTTTTGTCATTTTCATGATGTGTGCTTTTAAGCTGTGTTATTCTTTGAGAGTTAAACTGTGTTTCACTGCTGTGTTAAAGGGAAATATCGGGTCACAGAGACCCGACTGTTTTGTTTAGAAATAAGAAGACAGTTTAATCATGAACAAGGCTCCAGCTTTCTCTGTCTGTTCCCTAAACAAAGCTCTCTCTGCTCTGGCTGACCTTGGGCCTGATAAGGCAAGTCCACTCCTCTCTTTGTTCCTGCTTTTTAAGTTCTTACTGTGCGAGAACGCTTCGAGAGTTTGTTGGGAATTTCAAAGAGATGTGAACCTTTCCCAAGAGCTGGGTACGTTTTGGTCAAGAGCTAACGACCTGCGTCTTCAGCTAAGGACTGATAACAGGCTGTTATGAGTCCACCTCGAACGAGCGTTTGTTATTCCTTCCTGGAATAAATTATCTTGAGCCAAGAAACCACGACTGCCACGACTTTTGCCGATGAAAGCGAGTATCACCGACACCGACAAGGTAAACACGCGTGGAGTCCAGCTTGGACTTGCGGGACCGACGACTTGTCAGTCTAAAGTTGACCACAGCTCTTTACCAGAACCAAGGCGGACGTCTTAAGGTAAAGGAGCAGCTGTTTGCTTGCTGGAGGTGTGATGATATCTTAGCTGGACGCGTACAGAAGAGTGTCATCTGGTTTCATAAATGCAAGATAAACTTCCTCTCTTAACCTCCCAATTCTTCTTAAATCTTTCCTCCATTTCTTTTCCCTCTCAACCTAAGCTGGAAACTATATTTTTTAAGTTAAAGTGCCCCTCAGACTAAATATGTGTAACATCTAGTATTTATGTCTGTTGTGTTAAATCAAGTGTGCTGACGTTTTAATTTGAAAGAAAGTGAAATCATGTCAATCAAGTGTAATGGTGTTAATTTAGTTGATTTATTTTAAATAAATGATAGTGTCTCTTTGACATATCAAACTAAGTTAACGTCTTTGTCACTTAATGGCTCTGTTTATTTATCCATCATAAAGATCACAGAAATATTGGGTAAACTGAAAAAGAACAGAATCCGTGAATTTACTATTCAATCTGAATAAGTAGATTAATTAAGGATAAAGAGGTCAGTATTAATATTGACCTCCTCATTAATTCTTACATCTGGTGGCCTTCGTACGTGGTTCTAAAAGTTTATTGATAAATCTGTGGTCTCAGTCATGAACTTGTAACGTCATGTTTGCATAATGGAATCCAAGTTTTAAACTCTGAGGATAATAATTTTGGCTGGAAGTGTCGATACAAGCAGGTTCTGCATGTTTTTGTCATTTAAAGCTGAGAGATTATTATTGTTTCAACTCTGTTAGACGCTGTTGGAAGCATTCAGGTGAAGTTTTGTCAGCCGTGGTCTGTGGGGGGGTTCTGGTTCCGTTCGGCCCAGCTCACGCACAGACTCCTGTACAAAGCTTTGTTTGACCGCCGAGTCAAAAGCCTGAAAGCTATAATTTAACATCTACAAGATTGCTGTTGTGGTATTTTTACATGTTAGAGCAGGTCATAGAAGCATATTACTGTAGAACGTAGTCGGTTAGTGGTTCTGTTCAGACCCGAGTTTCTGCTCCACGACAAAGTGGACCGGTACCGACCTTGACGCGCTCCGAGTGAGTCCGTGTTTGTTCAACAGCTGCAGTGCTGTGTTACTGAGCGTAACTAAGTTGGCCTATCTAGGTGTGTTCGCCGCATGTTTCAGAATTTTGGAAAGTTAATTAGTAGCGTTTGAGTTGTTTTAAGAGTCTATAAAGTTGTGGTCTGCTGTGCAAGCTAACGTTAAGAAGACGTGTCTCATGTCCGTTTATGAGCTGTGATTGGATGATACGAGTGCTGTGTGCTGTGAATCACTCTTGTAGCGAACGCTGATTCGCTGTTGTGTGCTGTCAATCACTCTTGTGGCGAACGCTGATTCGCTGTTGTGTGCTGTCAATCACGTCGCACGCCGTTGCGACCAGCCCATTTTGTCGTCATTTCCGGCACGACATTGGTCGAAGGTAAGGATCTACATTCGCCATGTATGCTTGTAGAATGAACTACTGACGCTGTGATTGATTTGTTGACGCCACGTATGTTGTAGCGAGCTCCGCCTCGCAAGCACTGAAGCTGGTGACGCGCTACGCACGCTGCGTTGGCCCGCCCATTTTTGTCGTCACTTCCAGGTGCCGCACTTTGAGTGACAGGTCACACTCGCTGGTTCACACTCGTTCACACACGAACACACACTTAAACACTCATCTGAAGCCATCAACACTGTCTAGCAACATAAACTTGTCTCTGACAAGAAAGCGGTTCGAGCAATTATCACGTTCTTACTGAAAACTAACCCTAATAGGTTGTTTTCTTTCCATGTACTGATTTAAACTCAGTCGCTTCGTGATAACATACTCGACGCTGCCCCCTGCTGGACGTTAATAGATGAGTTTTCTCTCAACACCTCATAAAGTCAGCATTTTTATGGTGAAATTACCAGCTTTAAAAAAATGTTCTGTACACAAACAAAAAATTCCTGTTTATTTTAAATAAAAATTTTAGAATAACAGAGGTACAGACACACAATTGGTGCTCATTTTAAGTACTGGAGAGATTTAGAATAACACTCAAAACAGCAATTTTTATTTGATTTTCAAATTAAATAAAAAAAAAAAAATTATAGAGAACAGAGAATTTCCACATTGAGATCTGCACATCTCTGAATTTTAAACAGAATTGTTGTACATCTGTACACCTTTAGTTAAGAAATTGCATTTTTAACGTTTTTCTGTGTAAAATTAATGACTCCAGTTTATTTTAAATGAAGAATTTGAAATAACAAACAAAAAGTACACTTCTCGCTCCAGATACATTCTCTTGGAAAAAAGAATTAAACAAATCTGCTAAATTTTGATTCAAACAAAATCAAAACATAACGATGGCAGATGAAGGAGAAGTAGATGTGTCGCTGGTTACAGATTCAGACCCAAAGACGGGTCCTCCTGATTCGAAACCTGAAACGGACAAAGAGTCTGATGCAGAGACTGACAAAGAGTCTGATGCAGAATCTAACAAAGAGTCTGATGCAGAGTCTGACACAGAGTCAGACACAGGGCCAGTGGACCCAGATCCTAAGGGTCCAGATCAAGAGCCTGAAGAACATGAGCCCGACCGTATTGATGTGGTTTTAGGGCAGCTTGCTAAAATGTTCACAGATTATGGCAAAAAGGTGCCTGAACTGACTCCACTGACATTGAACGCTGAACTGTCAACAATGTCAAAAAGTCGCTTAAAAAAGGAAGCAAAAAAGGTCAGTATGGCGCGTTTAGCAAAGCTGGCCCTGTTACTAAAGGCCAGGTTGGACCAGGAAGTCAGAATGAATTCAGATCTAGAGCATGATTTGAAGCGTGAACAACGCAAACGTAAGGCGGAAAGATCAACATTAAATGTTGATTTACAACTAGCTCGAGCTGAAGCTGAAAAACTGCAGGTGGAGGTTCAGTCACTAAAACAGTCTCAGGCGAACGATACGACTCAACTGATTCACAAACAAAAACAGGCTGAGATTGATCGTCTAACTAAAAGTTTACAGGATGCAAAGGAGACCCGTGATGAACTCATGAAATGCCAAGGTCATACTTTAAAGTTATACAATGAGACCACACAGAAAAATCTTAGGATTCAGGCACAACATGATGCGGCCGTTCTTGAAAAAGAAGAACTCCACAGACAGTGTTGCGACTTACAACGCGAGTCTATAGACGACCGAGCGGCATTACAAGAACGCTTCAGAGAGTTTGTTGGGAATTTCAAAGAGATGTGAACCTTTCCCAAGAGCTGGGTACGTTTTGGTCAAGAGCTAACGACCTACGTCTTCAGCTAAGGACTGATAACAGGCTGTTATGAGTCCACCTCGAACGAGCGTTTGTTATTCCTTCCTGGAATAAATTATCTTGAGCCAAGAAACCACGACTGCCACGACTTTTGCCGATGAAAGCGAGTATCACCGACACCGACAAGGTAAACACTCGTGGAGTCCAGCTTGGACTTGCGGGACCGACGACTCGTCAGTCTAAAGTTGACCACAGCTCTTTACCAGAACCAAGGCGGACGTCTTAAGGTAAAGGAGCAGCTGTTTGCTTGCTGGAGGTGTGATGATATCTTAGCTGGACGCGTACTGAAGAGTGTCATCTGGTTTCATAAATGCAAGATAAACTTCCTCTCTTAACCTCCCAATTCTTCTTAAATCTTTCCTCCTATTTCTTTTCCCTCTCAACCTAAGCTGGAAACTATATTTTTAAGCTGAAATGCCCCTCAGACTAAATATGTGTAACATCTAGTATTTATGTCTGTTGTGTTAAATCAAGTGTGCTGACGTTTTAATTTGAAAGAAAGTGAAATCATGTCAATCAAGTGTAATGGTGTTAATTTAGTTGATTTATTTTAAATAAATGATAGTGTCTCTTTGACATATCAAACTAAGTTAACGTCTTTGTCACTTAATGGCTCTGTTTATTTATCCATCATAAAGATCACAGAAATATTGGGTAAACTGAAAAAGAACAGAATCCGTGAATTTACTATTCAATCTGAATAAGTAGATTAATTAAGGATAAAGAGGTCAGTATTAATATTGACTTCCTCATTAATTCTTACATTAGCAATCGCTCCCAACGAGCAGCCGGCAGACAGAAAACGAGCAGACCGCCGGCAAAGAGACCATCTGCGGCCGGGAGCTGGCTGGGAGCTGATAGCTTTTGAGGAGCGTGGGGTCCGGTCAGAGGTTGCCTCATATGGATAAATTAACTGGAAACACTCAGTGAACTTTGTGTATTTGTCTGGACTGAAGCAGAGATCGCTCCCAAAAGCGCCGCATGCAACGAGCGGACCTAAAAGGGCGGAGGAGGAACGAGCTATTTTTAGCCTCAGATTCGGGCTAAAAGGAGCAGCTCATGGCAGCGCGCGCAGACATCTTTCGGTAAGTTATCTTAAGCTAGCACTAACAGTAAGTCAAATGAGTAATAAAAAAGAGCTAATTTTAAAACAACAACAGATTAGAGATACTGGCTCTTACAGAGGGCGGAGTAAATGTAAACAGATCTTTGAAGGGCGTGGCCATGAGAGCTCATTATCATAAACCAGTCGTTCAAAACGAAAGTTAAAAATGGCAGAATTAAAAAGGGTATAATTGATTATCTAAGAATTATTTTGTGTATTAAATTGAATGAACATTGTCTGGATAGCCCACAGACATACCATAAAAATTTTAAAAACCTATCTGTGGTCCCCTTTAAAAGACAAATATTCAAGCTATTCAACTTATGTCTAGTGGACTTTAAAAAAACTGCAACATGCAAAATAAATATAAAAATTGTAGTTACCACAGGTTTAGAGATGGAAATACATGAGCACATATTAATTTATTCTTTAAATGCTTTAAATTGGGGGGCAGAAATCAGAAAAAAGTGCTGAATTTGCTCTAATATGTGAACACAAAGTCCAACGTTATTGCCACATCTGTCAAGTCTCCCGTTTTGGCCGGGAAACTACCGTATTTTACCCCTCTTTCCCGTCGTTATCCCGAATTATTATTTTCCCGGAAATCTCCCGTATTATAATATTATTTAAAAAAAAAAAAAAAACATTCCGGTGCCTCTGTCACTAGCCTCGCGAGAACTGCCACCTGCAGTCGCCTCGGTGGCAGTTCTCGCGATGTTAGTGCTGGCGCGGTCGGGAACAAACCCGGAAAAACACAGAGATGGATGTAACGAGAAGTAACGAGAGAGGACGCGTCCCTGCCAAAAAAGTTAAGACTTCGTGTAAATATGTTGAAAAATGGGACAGCGAATTTACTTTCCTAAAGTTTATTACGCGTTTTTTAAGATTTGTAACCGCGACTTTAGTGTCTCTCTCTCATGGGGGAAGGAACGATGTCCGTCAGCATGAAAAATCCGTCAAGCACAAAGGTAAGCCTGTCAGATTGTGATCACATAACTGGTTTGAAAGAGGCTGATAGGTAGTTATTTTAGATTTCTTGTAAACCTGTCTTAAAATGTAAGGGGTCCTGGACTTTGGTTGGGCTAGTGCAGGGGTCTGCAACCTGCGGCTCTGGAGCCACATGCGGCTCTTTGGTCCCTCAGCAGTGGCTCTTCCAAGCTTTGATCAAAACTAACTTTAAACTGAATTTTATTTGTTCTTATAACAACAAAAAGGGCTAATTTTAGCAGTTTTTCCTGTCATTTCCTTTGCAAATGTGTGAATACTAGAACAAATAGGAGTAAAACATAAGTTAACTTTATTTATTCGAAGTAGGATATTTAATTTTTCCACAATTAAAATAATTTACCTAGACCTGCATAGTTCATTATTTTATTTTTTAATTGGGAAAGATCACATTATTTTTCCTTCTTTATGATAATCTGGTCTTTTTTAGTCTTAAAATGTAAAAATATCAACAAATCATTAGATATTTTCAGCTTTACAATGGCCAGAAAACTACAGGTCAGAAAATTGTCCTCTAACAAACTTAAAGTGGTCTGTGGGCCACCAGTTGAGAATCCCAGTTGTAGCAGGTATTGTGGCTCCGGAAACGTTTAATTTAGTGAACAAAGGGGCAGAAATGGCTCTTTTGATCATAAAGGTTGCAGATCCCTGGGCTAGTGGGATGGCTCGGCGTACCCGGCAGAAAATTTCCCTTATTTTTAAATCCAAAACTTGACAGGTATGGTTATTGCTCCATTACAGATGTGTAAACTGCTGAAGACCTGTAAAGCACCCGCGAGGCCATGAGAAATGTTTGAATTCTGATGTTTTGAAACGCAGCATGAAAGAAAACTCTCCACAGGATGGTTTACTAATTTGCTTGACTGCATCTGAAATCAGTCTGGACAAAGAAGCTGGCATCATCCATTTCATTTCAACAGAGGGCGCCATTACCTCTTCTTCAAATCAGCAGCTCACAAACAAAACGTTCAAAAGGAGGGCTTCAAACAAAAAAATGTATTTTTCAGGGCATTTATCTTGAATGGAGCACCCTGACAATGACTGGATCCAGCACTGTTTCAACAGGTAGAGTTAAAGTAAAAAACTTATCACTTATATGAAAAATATATCAGCTAAATAACACAAAAACAGCTTTACTAATAATATATCGGACCTACTGTACATAGATTCAATTGTGCTACATTTGGCTTTATTTAGGCCATTGTATTTTAGATTATTTTCATTTTCATAAATACCATACTATACCATTTCATTTATAGAGCACTTAAAACAGCGACAAGGCCAACAGTGCTGTACAAACAAACAAACAACAGACAACACACAGGCAACATACAAAATGAAGTAAAAAAACAGAATATAGACATAAAAACGTTGCAGATAATAAATATAACGACCAACCTGTGTTGGTAAATGGCTGTTTGAACCATCTTTCTATACATACATTGTTCAAAGATTAGAGGAAAATTGACTTCCATCTCATTTCTGTGCAAAACTTTAGGTCTGAAATTGTTAAGTGTTTTTGAAATGTTATAAATAAACCCTGTAGATAACCAATTAAAACATATAACACACTGCTGCCTGCATCGCTTCACACGTCCTCCGCAGAGCGACAGAAATATCTGCACTTGGTGAAAAAAAGAGAGCACCCCTTTAAATGAGATTGGGTCACGTCAAAGAGGATTACATCTGTGGGTGGATCAGGCCTCAGTGGACAGCATTTGTCACAATATTATTTTCACTTTTGCAGGCATGAGAGCCGATAAAAAGGTTCAAGTCCACAATATTTGGGTTCACAAGGCCAAAAAGAAAATGGCACAGGGTTAAAAAAAAAAAAAGCATGAATAAATATAAAAGAAGGGACTTGTTTCTGTATTATAGTTCAGAAAGTCTGTTTTTTATTTTTAGCTTGTTATTTTATTGCACAATTCATAATCC
>JBBPBX010031745.1:9806-34324 GCA_038048925.1 Garcialebias charrua | reverse complement strand
TAGGTGTGAAATTATAAAACTAAAAACATCTAATGATTGTTAACATTTATTGATAATTTTACATTTTGAGACAAAAGAAAATATCGGATTCCATCCATCTTCCATTCATCTGTCCTACGTCTTGTATTGACTTGTATTTTGCCAATAGTAATTTTAAAAAAACTAAAACAGTTAACTGTGCAGACAAATGTGCTTTTTATAAAATTGTGGAGTTCCTTATTTTTTGGACTATAAAGGCGCATTTAAAAGCCTTTAATTTTCTCAAAAAATGACAGTGAGCCTTATAATCCAGTTCTGTATTAATTCTGGTTGTGCTTACTGACCTCAAACCAATTGTATGTGTTTATTATGAATGAGTTGGATAAAGTTTGACTTATCTTGTTTTGATAATGCGCCTTATGTATGAAAACAATGATATTGAGCCTTATCATCTGGTGCACCTTATAGTCCAAAAAATGTGGTAATTGCGTATCCTACTTTGAAGAATAAAGCAGTTAAAGTGAGTATAATTTACTTTGTGTATTGTACTAGTATCCACATACAGTATTTGCAAAGGAGTTGACAGGAAAACTGTTAAACTAGTCATTTTTTGTGCGTACAAATCCTATAAAATTCAGTTTTATGTCAGTTTTGGTCAAAGCTTGAAAGAGCCGCATGTGCTGGCTCCAGAGCCGCAGGTTGCAGACCCTTGGTCTATTAAAATAGAATAGACTCTATTCTATTTTATTTATGTGTAATCAGTTTGTGAGCAGCTGATCTTTCATGTTTACATCATGAGAACAGCATCGGGCTGGTTTCCTTTTAAAAAGACCCGGATTGACAGTCTACACTTGACCACAAAGCTGTTAAACAGTTTTTACCTTGTCTCGATCAAACTCGATGTTTGTCCTCAGAGGAGCTCGCTGCCTTCTTCATCATCATCATCATCACCCGCAGAGCACCGGGGACGAAGCGGCGGCACTTCCGCTCGTCGTTTCCGTGAAAACGGAACGTTTTGGTTGGAAACAGAAGCTTTTTGGTTTCACTCGCCTGTTTCTTCGAGGCTGCACACCGGGTCTTCAGCTCTCTGGTCTCCCCCTCCATAGATATAATAAACACTAGATAAGCTGAGGCGGAGTCTCCGGCGTCGTCACGTGGCAGCCATCTTGCGACAGACAGCAACATTAGCTGCAGCTGTTGAAACTGAATGGAGGTGAGGGGTTTACACAAACAAAAATACTCTTAACTCGCTGTAATCTTGACGGATTTACAAACGGTTTATCTTTTTAAAAACGTTATTAACGTGGCTATGATTTCTTTGGTAGTCAGACAGCACTTTTGTCTTTTTTAAAACGTTTTATTCATGTTTTGGGTGTCACACTCATCGAGAATCTAGAATCTGTTTTTATTACACCAATAACTATTTTATTACAAACTACTGTAAATGACTATCTTGATCATGATTGTATTTATTAGCATACTATTAACAAGAGCCTTTGATTAAGGGCTAGCTAGTACAGTATTCCAAATATTTCCCCAGCATTCTTAGATCACTAGGAGCTCTTTGTTTTTAACTGAACTAAAGCTGCACATGATTTCCAAGCGGTTTGGTATGTTCAACACTAATTACTGCTTTGTGTTTTACAGAAATACTCTTTGACAAGATGCCTGACTTTTGTGCAGCCTATGGATGCTCCAATAGGCGTAACATCAAAACAAGAAACCTTGGGATCACATTTCACAAGTAAGACTCTGTGACAGTATTATTACTTTAATTAGAATAATCATAGTTATATTTTGGATCAGTGCACATTATTGGTCATGCTACACACCAAAATGTGAGATAATATTATTGACATAATATTATACATAATATATATTTACATAATAATGACATAATATATGAGAAAGTTAATTCTCAATAGTCCAGGTATCAAATCCGCTCATTCTCAATCAGTTCATCTGGACAGTTTCTTACACATAATATATATTTACAGCACTTTGGTTGACCTTGTTGTTGTTTTAAGTGCTCTATAAATAAAATGGTATGGTATGGTATACGGCTTGTAAAAGTATCTTTATATAAATTATGATGTATGATTTAGTGTTTCTTTTGGACACAATTTTTAATAGCTGTTTTATTGTACCAAAAGTAAATGCAAGCACACCAAAAGTATGATATATGTGTATAATTGTCATTACTATAATTCAAAGGTAAAGAAAGGAAGTGTGGAAAATAATGACCATCTTCTTCATGTTTTTAAGGTTTCCCAAAACCAGAGAGAGGAGGCGGCAGTGGGAAGTTGCCCTGAGAAGAGAGGGTTTTGTTGCCCTGGACAGGACACTGCTCTGCAGTGATCACTTCAGTTCTGAGGACTTCGATCGGACAGGGCAGACTGTTAGATTAAAAGATAGTGTTGTTCCAACACTTTTCAATTTTCCATCGCATCTTCAAAAGGTATGTATCATCGACCTACAAGATTTCAAGATGTATAAGATTGATATGTCTATAAACTACTGTATATATAAATATGTGGTTAAATGTCACAGTTTAGTATTTCTTTCTGCAAATTTAGCAATAAACAATGTGTTGTTCTTTACATAGCACATTTTAGACACTCTACTTTTGTTTATTTTAGCTTGTAAAAACAAGAGGCTCAAACACCTCTAGAAGAATAGAAGACAACCTGGCAATGGACCTGTCTCAGGATAAAGCTCAGTCTGATGTTGTGAGTATTAATTGATTCACACAATTGATAAGTGAATAATTATTTTTTTTTAAACTGTTAAATTCCACATTAATATTATTTATATATTTGTATATTTTTGCAAAGCAACTGGAAGCCACTGCAAAGAGGCGAAAGTGCTGCAAGCGGCAGGCCACTGACCACCCGTATTCACTGCCTCCTTGCCCCAAGGCTATATATGCCAAACTTAATGAAGCCTCAGCTAGAGTGAGGAAATTGCAGAGGGAGAAATCGAATGCCTTGGCAAGAGAAAGGAGGGCCAAGAAAAGCATGCTGTCTCTTCTAGAGGAACTGAAGGAGAAAAATCTCATCAATGAAGAGCTAAAAGACAAGCTTGAATGCTACTCGGGTAAATTAAAAATATTACATTGAATACATAGTATATAGGGTATTTTATGTTCTTTGGTGAAATGACACCCACTAAATCACTCTTAACTGTTTTTCAGATCTTCCAGTTCAACTGTTGTCGAGGCAGGGCAGCAAGTACACCAAGGCCCAGAGAGAGTTTGCCCTTACGCTCCATTTGCATGGGCCAAAGGCATATCACTATCTGAGAGACACTCTGCATATTTGCCTCCCACATCCGAGATCATTGCAAAGGTATTCTTCATTATGTTTGACTGTAAACTAAATCACTTGGAGAAACTTAAGCGCTACATATTGTGTTACCATGAATTGTAGAACTTGCTGAAAAAGGCTTACATTTTTAACTTTTTAGTGCAATGGCATCTATTTTTGGGATGCCAAGTGTTTTCAGTAGGGATGCTTAGTGTTTAAATGATTGTATGGTTAAATTTTTACTTTTTTATTTTACTAAGGTGGCTGAGCTCTGTTGATGCCAAACCTGGTCTAAATAAAATGATGTTGGACATGCTGGAGCAACGTCGCAAAGCAGATGAGGCCAAATACGGATGTGTCTCTTTGATGCTGGATGCCATGGCCATCAAAAAGCATGTTCAATATGATCCTCAGACACAAACAATGTCTGGATTTGTGGACATGGGAGATCGGATAAATGAAGCTGACATTGCCTCTGAGGCTCTGGTGTTCATGGTGGTTGGGCTTCAAGGTTATTGGAAAGCTCCGATTGCATATTATCTGACCAAGTCCCTAACACCAGAGACACAGAAAGTGTTGGTAGAGCATGCATTAGAAGAGCTTCATCATCGCCAGATATTTAAGGATGCCCAATGTGCCTTACTGCATATGCCATTCTATAACAACATGAACTACTACCTCATGCATATACTGTGTACATTAACTGATATGCTGCTTTGCCACTTTGCAAATGTCAATGCTAGAACCTTTAGTTTATTTTATAGTTATACTTTTTATACTTTTTTACTTTTTGTACTAGTATGCAAAAACTCAGAACAGTATTATGTTCATTAAATGTTTAGTGCTTTAGTTTTTAGAGTTGGTGTAAATTTTCATACTCTTATACCACTATGCAAAAACTCAGGACAGTGTTAAAGTTTTACTATTTTATGCTTATGTCTATTATTATATGTTTCAGTGTTTTAATGTTTAAATAGTTACTGTTGCACCGAGGGAGTGAGAGTCTTGTCACACTATCAGATGTCACACTATCAGATGTTTATTTTTGTTTATTTGTTTGTTTATTTATATTTCTCAATTATTAAATCTTTTCATGTATCTAAAAAGAATAAACTACACATATTGACCAAGGTTGGTGTAATAATGTATTTAATATTACATAATATTTAAATGTGTAGGGAAAAAAATTGGCATAAATTAATTTCATATCACCAATAATAATACTATTTATGATGAAATAGTATTAAATATTTATTAGCATTGTAACATATGTCAGTTAATTTCGCTGGAAATAAACATGTATTTAGAAATAGATGTAAATATAATCTTATTGTGTATACTGCTAGTGCAATACAGTGTCTACATAACGTTATTTTCATGTGAACGTCCATCTTAAGTATACCATATTATAACAACATCTCTCACATTTATAACAAACCAAACCGTTTTAAAATCGGATGGAAATTAAGCAAGTTATGGTTATTTTAATAGTGAATGCACCATTCACATTCATGTTAAGAGTGGGCGTTCTGTCTGTCCCAAGATGGCCGCCGTCTGACGATGTCGGTCTCCATTGGCCAACAGCGGGGCTGTCTTATCTAGTGTTTATTATATCTATGTCCCCCTCGATGCGCAGCGAGGCGTGGGCAGTCCGGACTTTTTTTCTCGTCATAGAGCTTTCATCCGAAGGGCGGGGCTTGGATGGATGCGGGGCGTGGCTTATATGGGCGGGGCTTAAAGGAAGCCGCTGTGGCGGGAGTATTTTTTATCACAGCGTGAAACAAAAAACCAGAGACCGCAAAGGTCATGCTGACAAACAGCTCACACTGAGAGTTTTAACTATTAAATGTGGACTATTGAACATCAGACCTGTTAATGATCTGATAACTTAGTTTAGTTTATTTAATAATTCATTTTATAATAAAATACAAAACAATTTACATATACTAAGAAAAAGAAAACAACAAAATATAAAATGAAAGGTAGCAGATGAAGAAAAAAAATCTTATATTTGCCCCTTATTCTCTAATAAACAATTCAAACAACCAATTTCTTTAAATACCAAAACAAACTAAACAACTCATTTAACTTCCTTTATCTCATACAATTACTCATTAAAATCCATTCAGATATATGTTTTTAACAGTTTAACCTTTACAAACTTAAGCCTCCCTGGTAAGGTCTATTCAGGGGTTCTGGAGAGGAGGGTCCGTCGGATAGTCGAACCTCGGATTCAGGAGGAGCAGTGTGGTTTTCGTCCTGGTCGTGGAACACTGGACCAGCTCTACACCCTCAACAGGGTCCTGGAGGGTGCGTGGGAGTTTGCCCAACCAGTTTACATGTGCTTTGTGGACTTGGAGAAGGCATTCGACCGCGTCCCTCGGGGGGTTCTGTGGGGGGTACTCCGGGAGTATGGGGTACCAGGCCCTTTGATAAGGGCTGTTAGGTCCCTGTACGACCGGTGTCAGAGCTTGGTCCGCATTGCCGGCAGTAAGTCAGGCTCGTTTCCGGTGAGAGTTGGACTCCGCCAAGGTTGCCCTTTGTCACCGATTCTGTTCATAACTTTTATGGACAGAATTTCTAGGCGCAGCCAAGGTGTTGAGAGGATCCGTTTTGGTGACCTTAGAATCGCTTCTCTGTTTTTTGCAGATGATGTGGTCCTACTGGCTTCATCAGTTCGTGATTTACAACTTTCACTGGAGCGGTTTGCAGCCGAGTGTGATGCGGCCGGGATGAGGATCAGTTCCTCCAAATCCGAGGCCATGGTCTTGAGCCGGAAAAGGGTAGCATGCCCTCTCCGGGTCGGGGAGGAGGTCCTGCCCCAAGTGGAGGAGTTTAAGTATCTCGGGATCTTGTTCACGAATGAGGGAAAACTGGAGCGTGAGATCGATAGGCGGATAGGTGCAGCGTCCGCAGTGAAGCGGGCGCTGTACCGGTCTGTCGTGGTGAAGAGAGAGCTGAGTCAAAAGGCAAAGCTCTCAATTTACCGATCGATCTACGTTCCCACCCTCATCTATGGTCATGAGCTTTGGGTTATGACCGAAAGAACAAGATCTCGGATACAAGCGGCTGAAATGAGTTTTCTCCGCAGGGTGTCTGGACTCTCCCTTAGAGATAGGGTGAGAAGCTCAGTCATCCGGGAGGGACTCGGAGTAGAGCCGCTGCTTCTCCACATCGAGAGGAGCCAGTTGAGGTGGCTCGGGCATCTGGTTAGGATGCCTCCTGGACGCCTCCCTGGTGAGGTGTTCCGGGCATGTCCCACCGGGAGGAGACCCAGAGGAAGACCCAGGACACGCTGGAGGGACTATGTTTCTCGGCTGGCCTGGGAACGCCTTGGGATTCCCCCAGAGGAGCTGCTCCAAGTGGCTGGGGAGAGGGAAGTCTGGGCCTCCCTACTTAGGCTGCTACCCCCGCGACCCTACCCCGGATAAGCGGAAGAAAATGGATGGATGGATGGAACCTTACAAACATTGATTTAGCTCTTTAACATCTGTCTCCAAGTCATTCCATAACCCAACTCCCTGAATTATGGTAGACCTTCCCTTTAAACTAGTTCTAAACTGAGGCTTAACAAACATATCTGTCCCCTTAAGATTATAACAACTTAATATTTTAACAAAATACATTTGGATATTTGAAGGCAGTGCATTATTCTGAGCTGATCTTAAAGGAATTTTGATTGTCATACCAAATCACATTTTCATGTTTATGGTACAAAATTCGGACTCATGTCCCAGATCAATTAGCCTAATTAACAAATAAATACAAAAAAAAAAGTACACAAACACTGTATATAATATGTACAGTATATATAGGGGAAGAAACTGTTTCTGAGCCAGCTGGTCTTGCTCTGAATGCTCCTCAGCATCCTGCTGGAACAGACTATGTGCAGGATGAGTGGAGTCCTTCACGATGCGGAGCGCCCTCGATCCCCGTGCATCGTGAAGCTTAGAGGTGGGAGGGCTGCTCCCCAGTCTTCTGTGCAGCCTTCACCTCCCTCTGCAGAGCCGTCCTCTCAGCTGCCGTGCCACTCGGGGATGCAGAACATCTCCACCACGCAGAAGCTCCTCGGGACAGAGCTCCCAAGTGCAGCTCTCTGCAGCTTCTATATCATATCTATTTATTCTGTCTGACAGAAACCCGTCTGCAACAGGAGGATTTTATTAGAATAAATGAATCTACTCCTGCTAATTATTTACATTTTCGTGTAAAACAGGACTATTCCACTGGCGGCCAAATCAGACCCAGGAACTCAATTTGGCCCACAAATGGGTTCATTTTTAAATAAAACTAGATATTAAACCATAAAAAAAAAACAGGTCGAGGTGGCGGAGTAGCTGCTATCTTTCAGTTAGGATTATTGATTAACGTTAAACCAATTATTAATTATGATTCTTTTGAGTCATCATCCCTCAGTCTTTCTCGGCCAAAATGTAAATCAGAAAAGCCAGTTTTAGTTGTTAGACATCGTCCACCAGGCACTTATTCTCAATCTCGCCCCGACTTCTCAGACTTTTTGTCTTAATTATTGAACAATGATAAAGTCATTTAGAGATTTCAATATTCATGTTCATGTTGAAACTGATAGTTGTGAAAATATGCAAATTTTTTTATTTTTAATGTAAAATTTCATGCTTCTAACAAAATATGCTGCTTTGCCACTCTTTACAAATGTCAATGCTAGAACCTTCAGTTTATTTTATAGATATACTTTTTATACTTTTTGTACTACTATGCAAAAACTCAGGACAGTGTTACACTTTTACTATTTTATGCTTATGTTTATTAAATGTTTTAGTGTTTAGTGTTTAGATGGTTACTGTTGCACCGAGGGACTGAGAAAAACGCAATTTCAATCCTGTGTATGTCCTGTACATATTGCAGTTCTGACAATAAAGTTGACTTTGAAAATGTTTACATTACTAAGTCCTTCTTGAAAATAATTAGAAATAATAAATATTTCCCATTCGTTTACAGCTAAATTCTTCAGTCAGTTCTGGAAATTCTCAGATTATTCCATTTGATTTTAGCTCCAACTATTTGCTTTATCGCTCTCCATCACTCGATTTCCTCCCCAGAATGACTTTTATTTCTGTCGACACTCGTCCTCAGCACTTTTAGTCTGTTTCTATTCAGAACTTTACTTTTTCTTTTTGGACTTGGCGCCTCTTCCAAACAAACGACGCGTAATTGTTTGCAGTAAAACATCATTCTGCTCATTTCACTTTTTTATTATAAATTACGAGTTTTGTGTAGTGAAAGATGCGCATTTAGTGGATATTTTTATAATAAATTTCAGTAAAATTTTCAAAAATTTCAGCGTCAAAATTAAATTTGTAATGTTAAGAAAAACATGACAATTACACAGGATTAAAAAAGGTTTAATGTTGGCTAATAATTCTAAATAATTGTATTTTAAGAATAAAGTTATTATTTTGAGGATAAAAGGAGAATCAAACCAGCCAATAACCACGACTTGTAATAAATGAACCTCAACAAGTTTCAACATTAAGGAACATTTGGTTCTGTTTCAATGAAATGTGTGTTAATTCAAATGTTTAATAATGTACAGTATTCTGTTCTTTTAGTTTCACTCTGCATCAAAAAACTTGTGGACAAAAGCCGCTCATCTTCTCTGGGAAATGAGTTAAATACACAGCGTGTGTCCAGGTCAGAAGAATACTGGACCTGAAAGATCATCAAGAACCTGCAGGTGAGAGGTTTCATGTCAGGATGTGTTGTAAGGACAAGGATGTAACCAGTGGAGCCTGATCCTGGTCCTCGAGCTCTTTTCCTGCTCTTCAACATTCAAGTTCTGCAGAAGTCCGTCACTCGCTCGATCGTTCAAACCAGGTGTGTCAAAGCAGAGAAACATCTATAACATGCAGGATAGTGGCACTCGCTCGATCGTTCAAACCAGGTGTGTCAAAGCAGAGAAACATCTATAACATGCAGGATAGTGGCCCTCAGGGACCAAATGGGACACCAGTGATGTAAAGTGACTTAAGGACTCAAGAACTACAAGCCCAAAACCAGAAAAGTTGGCACGTTGTGCAAATCGCAAATAAAAACAGAATACAATGACTTGCAAATCTTTTTCAACCCATATTCAACTGAATAGAATGCAAAGACAATATATTTAATGTTCGAACGGAGAAACTTTATTTTGTTTTGCAAATAACCATTAACTTAGAATTCAATGGCAGCAACACATTGCAAAAAAGTTGGCACAGGGACATATTTACCACTGTGTTACATCGCCTTTCCTTTTAACAACACTCAGTAAACGTTTGGGAACTGAGGAGACCAATTTTTGAAGCTTTTCAGGTGGAATTCTTCCCCATTCTTGCTTGATGTACAGCTTAAGTTGTTCAACAGTCCGGGGTCTCCGTTGTCGTATTTTACGTTTCATAATGCGCCACACATTTTCAATGGGGGACAGGTCTGGACTGCAGGCAGGCCAGGGGAGGACCCGCACTCTTTTGCTACGAAGCCACGCTGTTGTAACACGTGCAGAATGTGGCTTGGCATTGTCTTGCTGAAATAAGCTGGGGCGTCCATGAAAAAGACGTCGCTTGGATGGCAGCATATGTTGCTCCAAAACCTGTATGTACCTTTCAGCATTAATGGTGCCTTCACAGATGTGTAAGTTACCCATGCCTTGGGCACTAATGCACCCCCATACCATCACAGATGCTGGCTTTTGAACTTTGCGCCTATAACAGTCCTGATGGTTCTTTTCCTCTTTGGTCCGTAAGACACGACGTCCACAGTTTCCAAAGACAATTTGAAATGTGGACTCATCAGACCACAGAACACTTTTCCACTTTGCATCAGTCCATCTCAGATGAGCTCGGGCCCAGCAAAGCCGGCGGCGTTTCTGGATCTTGTTGATGAATGGCTTTTGCTTTGCATAGTAGAGCTTTAACTTGCACTTACAGATGTAGCGACGAACTGTAGTTACTGACAGTGGTTTTCTGAAGTATTCCTGAGCCCATGTGGTGATATCTTTTACACACTGATGTCGGTTTTTGATGCAGTACCGCCTGAGGGATCGAAGGTCACGGGCATTCAATGTTGGTTTTCGGCCTTGCCCCTTACGTGTAGTGATTTCTCCAGATTCTCTGAACCTTTTGATGATATTACGGACCGTAGATGGTGAAATTCCTAAATTCCTTGCAATAGCTCGTTGAGAAAAGTTGTTCTTGAACTGTTCGACAATTTGCCCACGCATTTGTTCACAGAGTGGTGACCCTCGCCCCATCCTTCTATGTGGATGACTGAGCATGTCAAGGAAGCTGCTTTTATACCCAATCATGGCACCCACCTGTTCCCAATTTGCATGTTCACCTGTGGGATATTCCAAATAAGTGTTTGATGAGCATTCCTCAAATTTCTCTGTCTTCTTTGTCACTTGTGCCAGCTTTTTTGAAACATGTTGCAGGCATCAAATTCCAAATGAGCTAATAATTGCAAAAAATAACAAAGTTTACCAGTTCGAACGTTAAGTATGTGGTCTTTGCAGTGTGTTCAATTGAATATAGGTTGAAAAAGATTTGCAAGTCATTGTATTCTGTTTTTATTTGCGATTTCCACAACGTGCCAACTTTTCTGGTTTTGGGCTTGTAAAATGAATACAACAATCCAAACACAAAAGAAGGGACACAAAACCCCCAAAGCTAGTTAGCAGCAGCAGACAAAAGTGGAGGAAAAGGCAGACTGAGATCACATTAAGTAGACTGGGAGTGGAGACTAATGCTTACAAGGAACAGGTGTGTTTACCTGAGGGCAAGAGTGACTGATGGAGAAACGGCCAAAGGCATGAAAAGATCTGATAGAAGCTGCTTCTGTCCATGAATGACTTCAGGACGGACTGGAGCTCTGCAGGAAGTCCAGTTGGAGTTCTGATCTGCCCATGAAGAGGACAGGGTGAGGCCCTGACAGGACTGAAGGGTCCTCACAGCCCCATGTGCAACTTCTCATCTAAAGGACCTTTTGTATGGAAACACAGACAAGAACAGAGCAGCGTTCAGACCAACTCCAAGATCAACCTCTTCCAACAATCAGATCAACGACTGAAGTTCTGAATGCAGAACTTTTGTTGCTGCTTTGACCTGCGGTCACTCTGTTTGTGTGGACCTCTCTGGTGGTTCAGCTTTTTAATCCCCATCCGTGGCGTTTCATTTGAACAGTCATTTCATGAGTTTCCTTTGAGTTCCACTTGAAGAAGGGATCCTTTTCCCTCTCGCTACATTAAAAAGCAGCTTCACGGTTCAATTCAAAAAACACTTTATGGGGAAATTAAATGTCGCAACTCATTATTCTTGTTTCATTGAGAGATGTTATAGATGCTGTGAGCGGGAAGGATCTCTTGTAAAGGTCCGTCTCACCATGGATCAGAAGAAACTGGCCACAGATGCAGTCTGATCCGTCCACCCAGACTCAGCTGGCCTCTCGGTTCCTCTGGACCTGAATCCCAGGAGGAACTCCTCCCTGAGTGACGGCCACTCCTCCCTGAGTGACGGCCACTCCTCCCTGAGTGACGGCCACCCCTCCCTGAGTGACGGCCACCCCTCCCTGAGTGACGGCCACTCCTCCCTGAGTGACGGCCACTCCTCCCTGAGTGACGGCCACTCCTCCCTGAGTGACGGCCACTCCTCCCAGCAGCCTGCGACCTCCTCGTCACCGTGCACAGTCAGCTGTAGGTGTCAGGGGATGATCCCGGTTCTTGCTGTCAGTTCCAGGGTCAGGCACTCAAACACAGCTGGAAGGAAGACGGGAATGCATCCATGGCACCTCCTTTTTCAATTCATTTAACATCTGGGGCTGTAGTTTAGGTAATATTTGAGCTTTTGAGGTGTTAATCATGCAGCAGCTCCTGGTTAATAATAATAATGAATTCAATTTATAACGCACTTTTCATTAGTGAAAATCTCAAAGTGCTACACACATTCATACACCGGTAGCGGCAGACTACCATGCAAGGTGCTTTCCAGTCCTACCGGGAGCAACTCGGGGTTAAGTGTCTTGCCCAAGGACACAACGACACATGGTGTGGGGAACCGGGATTCGAACCGCCAACCTTCTGATCGGGGGACGACTGCCATTACCACTACGCCACTGCCACCCCGGTTGTTAGTTTAAAAAAAAAAAAACACACCGTGTCATGTTTACGCATCATAACAAATTCATTCAACCTTTATTTATACAGGCTAGCCTCGTTGAGTCACGGGGACTCATTTACAAGAGGGACCTGTCTCACTCACACCAAACAACCATCCACTCTCACACTCACACCTAGGGTCAATTTAGAGTCACCAATCAGCCTAACAAGCATGTTTTTTGGTCTGTGGGAGGAAACCGGAGTACCCGGAGGAAACCCACGCATGCACGGGGAGAACATGCAAACTCCACCCAGAAAGGCCCCGGACCGGGATTTGAACCGGCAACCTTCTCGCTGAGAGGCAGCAGCTCTACCAGTTGTGCCACCGTGCTGCCCTGTCCAAATGTCCAAAAGTTAAAAAAAAGTTTCAGTAAAAATCCTTCCAGCTGCACAGCATCCGACCAGAGGAAACAATCCTCCGAAAATTTACAATACATCCAGAAAAAGAGGAATTAAAGTTTCCAAAAGCAAAATCTCAGAATGTAACAGAGCTGCTCCAACATGCAGCCACACCAAGCGGCGTAATTCTAGAATCAGAAATATCAGAAAATATATCAGCAAAAATATCAAAATAATTTGTTTATGCATTAAACCATCTACTGTGTATTTTCAGCTTTAGATCTTAGGTCCAGGACTTGGATGCTTTTACTTGTTCAACCAATGGAACAATGCGTATCTACTGCAAAACGAGTGAAAAAACATACTACCGGTAATTACGGTATTTTAGATATAACTTGTATTCACCAGAAAGGCAACGTTTGAATATACTCATACCACAAAGTATTGGATCAATCCTAAAATAGGTTAATCTAAACTATCAAGTATTGCAGTTTGAAAGAGTTTACCGCAGTATTTTTCCACAAACATCCAACTCTGAAATGTGGGTCTGCACTTAATGTAAACAAAGCACTTGACTGAATTCACCACAGACATCCTGTGATGTACTGTACCTACATTAGGATGTCTGTGTAGGTAAACAAATATGGCAGATAAATTTGATATATGCAATTTTTCTCTACTTTGGCATCCGGTCACAAATTCTGCTTACAATTTTTACATTTATACTTTACCATCAATACTAGAAAATATTGTACAGATTATGACTTTGCAATGAGCGCCTTTAAACACAAAAGCAAGAAAACGTTGGCTTCATTCTTGTGCCGCTGAAGTTTTAGAAAAGAGACAAACAACAGAAGTAATCAGTCAGAGAGACACGCTTTTAAAACATGAGACACATTTTTATGATTTAAAAACCAGACTGGGTTCTGTTAAGTTGTTACATGTAAAGGAACAAGTAGACAAAATCTGAAAATATAAAATAAATTAAAGTGAATGTTTTTTTTTTTCATCTTTCAAACATTTCTCCAGTCTGCGTTGACAATATTCACATTTGACATCAATAGTGTTGATAAATGAACGTTTTCAGAACATCCTAATGAGTACACAGGTGCGCATGTCCACAAACGCATGCAGCTGTTTACAGATTAACTGGTGAGATGATTAGGCCTGTCACAATAACAAAGATTTGCTGGGCGATTAATTGTCTCAGAAATTATTGCGATAAACGATAATATTTTTTGAAATTTCACAATAATGCTTGTTAATTTGTTTTGTGGGTAGTACTTTTTTTGACCACTGGATGGCAGTATGAGACTGTTTTAACTGAAGGATGGATAGTGCGGGAGCGAGCAGCGCATCTCTTTAAGAAAAACGGGAGGGAGGCCCCTTGACGTGACATGGGCTGTCTGTAGTCGGTTCTCAAAATGGCGGATGCTCGGTGTGGTTTGAGCTCTTTAGCATTTTTCACACAAAGCTTTTGATTAAAAAAAAACAAAAAAACATTAAACAAGTTCTCAGCTTCTTTTTGCAGCGAAAAACATCTTTTTAGATGAAGGTACTGGTTTCAACCGTGGATTCTGGAGTTTCGACAAGACAGACGTTTTTTCCCCCGAGGTCGATCTGTTAGCTTAGCTCATAGCTTAGCTTCTCAACTTAGGTAGCTGCTTTTAACGAGCCAAAAACACGATTTTGGACAATTAAAACAGATTTTAAAGAGAAAAGAGAAAGGGAAGGGTCAGTGAAGAGCACCGGAGTTGAACCTTAGTCATCCAGTGTCTTCAGTAGAAAGAGAGACACGAAGAAACGATAAAGCCGATAAATGAAAATGAGGTCGGCTTTCATTTAACATGAGAGTAACTGATTTATTGTTTATCGCGACAGGCCTAGAGATGATCCACAAACAACTTCCATATTTTACTTCTCTTATTTTGCATGTTGACCTGCAGGTCTTATAAATGCAGAAACCAACACCGAGCGTGGAAGGGTCTGAATCTGACTAGGTTCAATCAGGCGTTTAAAACTAGCTATGCTGTCGATTGAATGAGAGAAAGATACAGAAACTACAAGTACGCAGAACCATGTGAGTAGGGAATATGTCTGATTATAAACCTGCCGTTTCACACAGGAAGAACAGCCACGAACCACACCTGCTCCGCCACCACCATGCATCATATCTGCACTAACACAAGGGTCTGAGAAAACCCAGGACATTACACGTGTCTCTCTACAACAACGCATGCTCTAATATTTTCAGGTGCTCAAACGACAATGTATACATTTTTGCAGATTTGCTAATACTGTACATTATCTGTGGAATAATTACTTGAAGTAGACGGCAAAAACACACGTTCAACGTACATTATAAAAATGTAAGTTGAACATAAAACATAAAGTATGTTGGATTTTTAGCCCAATACTTTGACGATTGCAGTTTTGCAAGGTTAGTGGTTCCCAATTGCTTTAGCTTTAAATAAAGCTGTAATCCAAACCACTGGATTAGCTAAAATCCATTAAAACGTTAGTCTCCAAATAATTTCTTATTTATTTTTTCTTCTTTCGGCTGCTTCTTCAGTGGTCGCCACAGTGAACTAACTCACACAAAGTATTGGCAACTGTTTGTATGCCGGATGCTCTTCCTGATGCACCGAGCTACCACAGCCCTCTGTGTGGAGAGGGCTGCCATTTAGGGCGCCCTCGGTCTCTAAATCATTTACACCAATAAAATAAAATACTTCAGATAGTTACAAGAAAATGCTTTACTCACCCTTATTGTTAAAGGCTCAGTTTAATATTAGCACTGCAGAACGCTAACATTTGCTAGAAATGGAATGCTAACATTAGTTTATTAATGTTAGCATTTGCACAGCTTTCAACGAAATGCTAACCTTAAAGCAACTTTGGACAGTAGGCTAAGCAATTGCTGTTGACCAGAATGTTAACGTTGCAACATCTTTAAGTGGAATGCTAACACTAGCTCAATAATGTTAGCAGAATGCTAATATTAGCCTCCTAAGATGCTAATGTATACTTTAAGAAAATGTTGCTAAGCAGCATGTGTTGTTTTTTTTACAGTGTAGCATTGCTAACAATAATTTATTACTAAACCCCACAAACCAGTCAGTCAAAAATGACACTTCTTTTTAAAGCCGTTAAAAAGTAGCCGGCTAAATGGTATTATCAGCTTGCTAACACACAGAAGGTGTTAGCACTTTACCAGATTAAAGAGCCCTATGTGCAAAACGTCCAAAACTTTATTGTATAATTTTTTTATAAACACTTCAAAAAGAAACACCAGATTTTTCACAAAAAAATGATTGTCATCCTAATTGTTAGAAGTTCTGTTTAGCGTTAGCACTGCTTTTGAGCAGAATGCTAACATTTTAACAGCTCGTGACACTGACACAAATTTAAAGTTATTTTTAATAAACACGATGCGTAAACTGTTAATAAGAGCAGCCACGCTGTTAGCACGAGGTTGTACTTGGGAACAAGTCTGCTTTAAGCTAACTGCTAACATGCTAATTTTAATTTAATAGCGCCAACAGTAAGGAGTGGGACATTGTAACTGCTGCTGGCCGTCTAAATATTATTTCCACTGTTGCAAATAATTAATATAGAAACATTTAAATCAATGGATGCTATTTTATCACACAACTTTACTTTAAAGGTGAAGTCTGCAGTTTCTTTAGAACATCAGCACTTAGAAAAAATTTCAACAAGCAAAGCATTCTGATCCCTCCCCCTCAGAGCCATATATGGCTCTGCCCCCTTGTGGTCTGTTGAAATTCAAATTCAAGCTCTGTTTTTATTGGCTGATTCAAATTCAAGCTCGGTTTTTATTGGCTGGTTACAAACTTTGTTTTTATTGGCTGGAAAATGGCGGGTCACTTTTTCTTTTTAGAAATGCTTATTTACCACCTGGAGAAGCAAGGGGACAATATATATATATATTTTTTTTTTCAGAGATTACCTCTCTAACATCAATCTAGTGACAGAGTGAAGAAATATGTTAAAAATATATTGTTAGAAAAGTTACATATAGGAGCTTTAACTGTAGGAATTGTAAAGTAGTAGTTCTGTCAAACGTTGCTTTTTGGAGCTTTTCTCTGCAACACAGAGGTATTTATTTTATTTTATTAATATCTCTGTGCTGAACAAGGGGAGATCTATCAAATGTTAATTTATTTACATATTTTTTCCTTTTTTAATAAATGTTGCCATAGTTTTAGTAACCAAAGAAGCAAAAAAAAAAAAAATTAAATAAAAAACAGCAAGCCTATGCAATAAAAAATATTCTACTGCGGTTAAGGGCACAATTAAATTAGAGCTGAAAAGTTACATATAAATTTGAAAGATCTCTGTGACTGTGACACATTTTGTGCTTCGTGAAACATGCCAGCAATTGTTTTTATTCTTTATCTTATTTATAATGTTAGATTAGTGTAAAGGCTAACGGTTTTTATTTTTTGCATTAACCAAAATATTCATGTTTTTAGCCCTGTGATGGTTAGTATATAATATTTCACAACACGTTTACCCAGATGTTGTAAAGAAGGATAAAATTAGCAACTTTCCCTTTTATTTTTTTTTCAACACCAAGGCTGGGAACCACTCAACTCTGCAACCAAGCTTGGACAAATCTGGGTTTATAAAACATACAGTACATTAAGAAGTTTAAACACTGATTGCAAACGTCAAAAAGTTAATGTCGTGGAAGAGGCTTCGGCGTGCAACTCTGTAAATAATGACCAAATTGATTCGCATTAATAAGTGCACCGCTGGACTGTTACTAAGATACAAGCAGAAGAAATCGTTCATTGTGCTTTTTTCTGTTGTTCTTGTTTTTTGCTCAGACTCTTCAAACACAAAACTTCCAACCAACGGTTCATGAACACCAACATATCTCCAAGAGTGGATCAAAAGTTGGTAATTTGGTTATTTTTTGCTTGTAAATGTAGAAATGGAACTTAAAACTATGTGAGGGTTCACTTTTTGGGGGGCTGAAGATCACGGTGCACATTATATATTTTGTAGGAGCTTCCTGTTGTTTAAAGGCAGTGGTTCCCAAACTTCTCAGGTTCTGACCCACAGCAGCAGATCATCTCCATCACTGCTGGAGGTGTTCAAGCTAAAAACAACACAATGACGGCATGAGCAGCATAAACAACAATAAAGTGTTGTTATGAACTCTGTTATATTTACTGCTGAGAGCAGAAATCATCTTTAAATTTATTTTTATAAATCGTCTCCGGACCAACCGTGGGGGTGCCAGACCAGACTTTGGAAACCACCGCTTTAAGCTCCGAGAGGCTCCTTTTTGATAAGAGGGACGCACCAACGAGCACGACACGGGTCAAAAGCACAACACCGAGCACAGACGGAGGAAAACAACGGTCTGCGAGGACCCGCGTAACAACCAGGGAAGAAGAAGAAATGTCTGGGCAGCAGCACGTTTGCTCACAACTTCTCTCTTTAGAAAATGTCTACACAACACACAGAGAAAGGGGAAACTAAGAAAAAGACACAAAGTTGAGCTCTGGACGATCTCAGGGAGCAAAACAAGTTCATTTTTCATTTTTCCACATCAAAACTCACTTCTCTTCTTCATGCTCGTTTGAAACACAATAAACACGTTCTTTATACAAAAGATGAAATATCAACGTGATCAATGCAACAACAAAAAAATCCACGTCAGTAAATATCTGTGATGTCAAGTGAAGAGCTTTGCAAGTTTCAGGAGGAACGATTCAAATGTGAACAAATAAATAATAAAAATTTAAAACAGTTGATATGAAATGAGAAGGCGCTGATAAAAAGTTTTAAGGGAAAATTAAAGTTCTGTGCTCGTTCGTCAAACAGAGCGTCGGCAGAAAGGTTCAGTTTAGTCGAGCTCGGCTGATTTTATTTATGGGCTGATGCAGATTTTAGCTGATATGAAACTTTATATTTTTGAGGGTTGATATGTATTCATTATTTAACAAAATAATAGCTCAACATGAATAAATGTATATGTAACAACCCTTGTAAAAACTGACGTGCGAGCAAATGTAGTTGCTGCATCTTCATTTTCCTACTTGATTATTAATGAAATAAAACAGACGTGGCCACGAGGATTATTTAAAAGTGACTACCGTAATCAGCCAGTGGGTGAAAATTCTCCGGTTTTAAACAGCTGATACATTTATCAATGCACGTTCTGCAGGTTCAGACTCTCATGGAGCAATTTAGAATTATTTTAACGAAAAGAAAAATTAGCATCAATGAAGAAGTTTTAACGAGGAGCTGAAGATTAAAAACGACCGAGCCTAGAGTTTTAAAATGTGCAGAATTGATACGTTTTAAATATAAATGTTAGATATTTGTGTGAATCTTGATAAGTTCATGAACCTTTTAAACAAATTTCACGATAAGAGCCCCTTTATGACGGGTTTATTGGTCATACAAACAGCACCTGAAACAATCACAGTTCAGAACTTGATCAAAAAGTTAGCCTGATTTAGTGTTAAATAAATATTTATTAATGCTTTATAAAGTGTATAAATAACCTGTTTATAAAGCATTAATTGACCGTTTTAAAAAAGTGGCTCTTATTGTGAAGGAGCTGCTAATTTATTGAATTTAAATTATTAAAATAAAGCAGTCTTGCTTTTGCGATCTGTTAGCTCTCAAATTATGTTTTGAAGACGACTCTCAGCTACTACCACACCAAACTTCAACTCAACATCAGTAAAAGTCACCACCTTACAGCCGTTTATGTGTTTGTTATGATTAGCTGCGGTGGCCATCTTGAATCAGGCCGACTCCAAACGTTTTAGGTTTAAATCAAAGTGTTTCATTAAAATCCGCCCTGTGGTTCTGGAGATATTTAGCTAACAGACAAGCACACAATCACATAATTACCCACCACAATGAAAGATGGGTGATAAATAAATAAACAAGAAAACAAAAATGAACAAAATGTGTCATAAAAAAATATGAAAGTTTTTACAGATTTGCTTTGTAACTTTCACAAAATACTTGAAGATGCACTTCTGAAATATTAAAAGTGAGAAATCTGAAAGTTTCTTTCAATGGAAAGTCAGAAATGTTGCAGAAATTCTGAAATGTGGAAATGATCCAGCGTTTATACTGCGGTGGATTTAAGAATCGACGTCACATTTCTAAAAGAAAAGCTTCGAGCGCCAGGTGAAGCCGACGACGGCCCCGCCGCGGTGCGTTCACTGACAGCTTGTAATGCTTTAAGCTGCAGGGTTTAGCCTGGTGGCTGTAAAACAACCAGCGAGTGTTTTATTTGACGAGTGAACGCAGCTGCAACGTGAGCCGGGACAGAAAACAGGTCCAACACGTGCTTCTTTATCCCTAAGTACAATTTTAAGATATGCAATAAATCAACGTCTGATGAACTCTTTTTTTCATGAGAAACCGTGCAGCTGAAAACATTTTTCAGTCGTGGACGGAAAGCAGAGGCACTGCGACACAAACTAACGTCAGCGGTGCTTCAACTCACCCACAGGAAGTTTATGACAACTATGATACAAAAAAATCTGTAATTACACCATTTGCATTGAATGTTTCCATATAATTTGAGCCTAAATGTGTTTAAATATATTCCTTACATGCCTGGAGGGATTGTGCACGAGTTAAAGTTTGTTTGTGTGGAATCAGAGATCGGGTGGAGCCAGAGCGCAGGTGGCGAGTCCTGAAACTGAGCAGTCTCCTCCTCGTTGAGCCCAAAAGTCTGCGAGCTCAGAGGGAGTCCGCTGCGCCGCCGTCAGGCTCAGAATAACTCGCGCGGTGAGGACCCTGAGGCGTGTTCTGCTAAACGAGCCGAGCCAAATGTGTAAAAGAGAAAAAGAATCCGCTCCGATACGGCTGATGGAGATCAAATGGAGAGGATTTAATGCTGCCATCCATAAAACCAGCACCAGGACGTGTACTGCCACGACACCAACCAGTAAAAAAAAAGCTGCGAAGAGGAGAACTTCCCGCTGGTCTTCTCTTGAAGGTGGAGAAGAAAAGGAGGAGCGAGGGTCGGGGAGCCCCGGCGGAGGAGAGGAGGTGGTGTGACGGCGGTGGATGAAAACTCAGGCGTGCTTCCCTTCACATGCGCGAGCCTCGCTCCTGCAGGATCTGAGAAAACACAGAAGTTGTCTTGAAGACGTGACAAACTCAAAACCTCAGAGACACGCCCACTTCCTGTTGTTGTTGTTTGTGTAGGAGCAACGAGTAAACAAAACCAAAACAACCGACACGCCACATGTCACGACTTCAGCTGGAGCGTGCTGATCTGCATGGACAAGGTTTCTTATTTTATATTTTTATACGAGAGAAGAGAAACACGTCTGCTTTAGTCACGAGAATCCTGGTTCTCAAACATTTTTGCACATTCAGCGCACGCCTGTAATGATTTTGGGAGGCTCTAACAGAACTACTATTAAGCCTAATTATCTACCAGACATGATAAACTAAAGACTTTATCACAGGAGAACATGTAAGGGACAGCTGCGAACACACAACACAACGCTGCTCTGATTATTGTTGACTGATGGATTCAAAGCAGTTCAAGAAATGGAGAGCACCGCGGGTCCAGTCAGCTCCAAAACCAATCGGAACCAACTTCAACCTGAAGGGAAAGTTCTGATCAAGAGTCTATTCAAACTTTTAGTGATAATAATTCACGTTTGGATATTTCTGAGGTTTGATGTTGAAGCAAAGCAGAAGAGCCTGAACACTTCAAGAGTCACACCACTTCCTGTAGCAGAAACACGTGGCAGTAAAGCTTTTTCACCTAAACCCTGAAGATTTTCTGTCTGTAAATAACAATTAAAGTTATTAGGACACGAATGGCTTCAGTAAAGTGTCAAACATTTGAATTGTGTGCAAAGTTTCTGCGATAGACACGATGCTAATCATGTTAGCTGCTCTATGGCGTTTTAAATGTTGATCTAGCATCAGTGCTAATGACATTTGTTTTTAAACCTAAATAAACATCGATCGATTTTTATTCATGTAAATTAGGTCATGGTGGTTCAAGCGTCAAGATATTTTAAATGCACTGATAATTATTTTATAATTTCTTTCTGAATCATAATTAAACTGGGAGGTGCCTAAAGCTTCCCACCCCGATGCTAAGCTAATAGTGCTAGCTTCTGCAGCTACTGGGAGACAAACCATGAGGTTTTCTACAGCAGCAAACGTCTGTTTCAAATGGAGGATCTTGTTTTTTAAGAGTCAGATGTACTTCGAGGGGTGGAGTGGGGGGTACCGTGTGTGAGCAGACCTCTAAACTAGAGGTGTCGTTTCTTTGCCCGAGCCCGACCCTACCCGAGCCCTACCCGACTTCGGGTAGGGTAGGGCCATATTTTTGCGTTTGATTGGCGGGCCGCGGGTCGGGCTCGGGCTTTGATGTGGTTTTTTTTAATCATACAGCACAAACAAAACTAAATAAAAATGCACACAATATAAAATTGTTTTAATCTGCTTGTAAAGAATATAAGGCAGTAAGTTTATTGATGAGGAAATAATTAATAGAGTGAATTTAGATGGTGAAAACCGCAGCGCAGAAAACTCAGCCAGAGAGCAGGCGCGCGGCGCGCGCCTGGACAGCGTCTCCCCCGACATGCTGGACTTTTTAGTGACATTTCTCGAACCATTTTACCGTGCACAGAGAGAACTGGAGGGTGACAAATATCCCACCAACCTGGTTTGTCTCTGGAATGAGAAACTGAAGCAACACTGCCAGTCCTCACACACAGACTCTCCGCAGCAGGTGTTTCTGCGCGACATGCAGAAGTGCTGGAGCGCAAAATTATTATCCACGACTTGCACAGAGTTGCATTATTTCTGTGGCCTAACTTTAACAAGCTCAAAATTATGTCACCAGCTGACGTGCGTCAGGTGCACGCTCACGTCCGCACACTGCTCTCATCTGCGGCGGAACAAGTTGCCGCATTCCTGACATTCCTGAAGCTTCAAAAGTCACTGCGAGCAGCGCGCTCACACCTCCTCCATCAAAACACAGAAGAACAACATCAAGTTCTTTTGCTGAGTGGGAGAACGCAGTAAAAGCTTAATAAATAAACGTAGTGTTTTTTTTTTTTTGTTTTTTTTTTTAATCGGGTAGGGTCGGGTCGGGCGGTGATTTCTAGGAAATCAGCGGGCTCCCTCGGGCTTGGGTAATTAAACTAAGGGCTCGGGTAGGGTAGGGCCGTGGATTTCCGGCCCGATGACAGCTCTACTCTAAACACGCGTGCACAGACTCTGGTTCCAAACCTCACCCAGCAGCGGCGCGCTCACCTTGGCCTTCTCGGTGGGCTCGATGACGATGCCGTTGGTGGAGTTGTTGAGTTCTCGGGAAACGACACAAAGAAACTCCGCCTGGTCTTCGTTACCGTAGTTATACGACGAGCCGATACTGATGAGCTGAGCACGGAGAGAAGGACAGGAATTATCTTTCGGCTTAAAAACAACAAGAAATCTGAACAAAAACAACAAGAAATCGGAACAACTTTTTTTTATAAAACGTTCTGATAAAAAGATCAAACTGAACCGTGAATCAAAACATGACAGGAAGCCGCTTGTTCTGCACCTGCTCGAACTTCCAGCCGTCCGACATGGTCGACACCATCTGCGTGAGCTCCTCCTCCTGGCACTGCAGGACTCGGTACACGTGTTTCACCGGACCCTGAGGGACACGCAGCACAGTCCATCACACAAACACTGACGGGCGTCATATCTGAACCAATACCGTCCGGTCGGCTCCGCTGCGGCACCTGAGACGTCCGGTTCTCGTTGTCCCGTATCCTCTCCTTCACCAGCCTCACCAGCGAGGCGATGTTGTAGAACTCGGCCTCCTCCAGAACCCCTGAAACACAAAGCCGTCAGCGGTGAGGATGGCGTTCGCCGACAGCTGCCTCTGTCTGTGTCACGTCTCGGGGCTTTACCTTCCTCAGCCAGGTTCTTATCCATGATCAGCTTTCCGTGCCGAAGGTAGTTCAGGATGGGTCCGAAGTAAGTGGGGTCCCTGTCGATGAGGTAGGCCCCCGTCTCGTCCTGCAATCCACAACGCTTGTCAGCGGTTATAAACACTTCTTTTTACAAAACAAAACCAAATGTTGGGTAAAAAATATAATGTCACCAAAACAGCCTGTTGGTTCAGTTTGACCTTTAACCGAATGAAAACTGTCGACCAAGACCGTTGCTACACATTAGTGGTGCGAATCTCTCAGTGTCTGGAGAATCGATTCGATTCGATTCCAATTTTTGGTGTCACGATTCGATTCAAAATCGATTTTTCGATTCAGAAATGATTTTTCTATTAAAATGGTCATAAATTTAGTTTCAGTTTTGTAACTGACCAGCTGAAAAGAATAAACAACAATGTAAACAAATGGAACATTTATTTAAAACAATAATTTTAGGTTCTGTACTGTGTCAATTTTTTTGCATCGTTTGATATTTATACCAAAAATAGGAACAAATAATACAGGAATGCATTAAATTCTGTAACTTAAATTACTAGTGTCAGGTTAGCTTTTTTCTCTGTTACTTATAGAATATTATTGTTTGAATTGATTGTTTGAACTTGTTTTGTTTTTGAAAAAAGGGGCAGATAAAATAAGATTTCTTCTTCTTTCTGCCACCTTTCATTTTATGTATTCTTTCATATACTATGAGATATGGTTTTATTTTCTTTATCTTTTGGGTTTTAATGTAAAATATATATATAGATT
>JBBPBX010031744.1:0-24073 GCA_038048925.1 Garcialebias charrua | reverse complement strand
ATCCCGGCCAAGGACCTTTCTGGGTTGAGTTTGATTGTTCTCTACGTGCATGCGTGGGTTTTCTTCGGGCACTACGGTTTCCTCCCATAGACCAAAAACATGCTGGACCCCCCACTAACTAACCAAATGACTTTAAAAACATGTCAGGTCTTCATTTCCTGCATGTAAACGTTTGTAGCCTTCTAAAAAATCTTCCATCCATCCATCCATTGTCTTCCGCTTATCCGGGGTCGGGTTGCGGGGGTAGCAGCCTAAAGCCTAATTTATACTTGACCCGACGCGCAGCGCGCGAGGGTGCGCGCTCCAAAAGTGACGCAATTTCACAGTCCCCGCCCCTGCGCGTTGGCCCCGCGCAGGGGATTAGCGCGTGCCGTGCACCTCTGAATTTTTGAAACTCCGCAAGCCCTGCGCGCGCGCGGTGGGCGCTACGATTTGATTGACCGACAGCCTTCACCCTCTTCACGCCGGAGCCTGCAGCTGTTTGCGCCGCTGTGGTCGTGGAGACGGAGTCGCGACGCATGGAGGAATGTTTTGTGACACAAAATGTATTAAATTATCCTTCATTCCTGATCGGTGAGCTATTTTCCTGGAATACTGCTCCTTGGCCTCACTGATGCCCTGGGTCAGGTTCTTTCTGGCTGCCTTCAGGCCCACCTGATCTCCCGCTTTGAAGGCAGCATTCCTGGCTTTCAGGAGTCTGTGAACCTCAGCTGTCAGCCATGGCTTCTGATTAGCCCGAACAGTGATGGTTTTGAGGTTGGTAACATCATCAATGCACTTGGCGATGTATGAACATACAGTGTCTGAGTACTCCTGGAGACATGTGTTGTTGTTTGTGGTAGCAGCTTCTTTGAACATACCCCAATCTGTGGTGTCAAAACAGTCCTGGAGTGCCTCTGAAGACCCCTCTGGCCACACTCGTATCTGCTTGCGGACTGGTTTTGTGACTTTCACCAGCGGCCTGTATGCTGGCTTTAGCATAACACAGATATGGTCAGAAGCACCAATGTGGGGGAGGGGGAGGGCTCTGTAGGCATTTTTCATGGTGGTGTAAACTTGGTCCAGTGTGTTGTTTCCTCTTGTTGCAAAGTTTATGTTTTTGTATGTTTTTGGAAATACACTCTTTAAATCTGCATGGTTGAAATCACCAGCCGTGATGAGAAAAGCATCAGGATGGGCTGTTTGTTGCTCACTGATGTGCAGATATAGTTCATTCAAAGCCTCACTTCTAACTTTGCTGTTGGAGCTTGGAGGGATATATACAGCAACAATCAAAACAGCTGTAAACTCCCTCGGTAAATAGAACGGTCTGCATTTAATAGTCATGAACTCCACTAAATGTGAGCAGTGTTTGTAGACCACAGCAGCATCCAGGCACCATGCTTTGTTGATGTAAACACAGAGCCCCCCTCCCCTTGTCTTACCTCCCTCGGGGGTTCGGTCCGCTCTGTAGCATGTTAGCTCCCCTAGCTGGACAGCATGGTCCGGAACGTTGTTGTTGAGCCACGTTTCCGTGAATACAAACACACAGCAGTCTCTCACAGTCTTTTGTGTCGTTCGTAGCAGGCGTATATAATCCAGTTTATTGTCCAAGGAGCGCACGTTAGCCAAAACCATGGATGGGATCGCCGGTTTGTGTGGGCTAGCTGCTAGCCTAGCTCTGACACCTCCGCGTTTACCCCGCTTCTGTTTTCTGTCACGCCGCTTGTGGCGTTTCCACGGCGGGCGCGAAGAAGGGAGGCTCAGGGCCGGCTTCCGCTTTCTGTCCAGCCGCTTGTGGCGCTTCCACGGCGGCCGCGAAGAAGGGAGGCTCAGGGCCGGCTTCCGCTTACTGTCCAGCCGCTTGTGGCGCTCCCACGGCGGGCGTGATGAATTGAGGCTCGGGGCTGGCTTCCAGAGCAGGCCGCAGTCACGAAACTCGTTTAGCTTCTCTTCCAGCTCACGTAGCTTCTCCTGGAGGTCACTGTTTATTCCCAAATGAGCGGTTTTTCCGACATCAAGCAGGAACTCACGGCTATACTTGCGTTCTTGAACACGTAAACATGACGAAGACGTGCCGGCACATTGCGGCATGCAGGACAAAGAAGACGAAAACACCGTGTTGTCGGGAGAGAGAGAAGCCGCAGCCTTTGCACGCGCCACCATCTCGCGCTCCAGTTTTCCCTCATTCGTGAACAAGATCCCCGAGATACTTAAACTCCTCCACTTGGGGCAGGACCTCCTCCCTGACCTGGAGAAGACATGCTACCCTTTTCCGGCTCAAGACCATGGCCTCGGATTTGGAGGAACTGATCCTCATCCCGGCCGTATCACATTCAGCTGCAAACCGCTCCAGCGAAAGCTGTAGATCACGATCTGATGAAGCCAATAGGACCATATCATCTGCAAAAAACAGAGAAGCGATTCTAAGGCCACCAAAACGGATCCTCTCAACACCTTGGCTGCGCCTAGAAATTCTGTCCATAAAAGTTATGAACAGAATCGGTGACAAAGGGCAACCTTGGCGGAGTCCAACTCTCACTGGAAACGAGCCTGACTTACTACCAGCGATGCGGACCAAGCTCTGACACCGGTCGTACAGGGACCTAACAGCCCATATCAAAGGGCCTGGTACCCCATACTCCCGGAGTACCCCCCACAGAACCCCCCGAGGGACGCGGTCGAATGCCTTTTCCAAGTCCACAAAGCACATGTAAACTGGTTGGGCAAACTCCCACGCACCCTCCAGGACCCTGCTGAGGGTGTAGAGCTGGTCCAGTGTTCCACGACCAGGACGAAAACCACACTGCTCCTCCTGAATCCGAGGTTCGACTATCCGATGGACCCTCCTCTCCAGAACCCCTGAATAGACCTTACCAGGGAGGCTTAAGAGTGTGATCCCCCTATAGTTGGAACACACCCTACGGTCCCCCTTTTTGAATAGGGGAACCACCATCCCAGTCTGCCAATCCAAGGGAACTGCCCCTGATGTCCACGCGATATTGCAGAGTCACGTAAGCCAACACAACCCCACAACATACAGAGCCCTAAGGAACTCAAAACGAATCTCATCCTTCCCTGGAGCCCTGCTACCGCGGAACTTTTTAACCACCTCGGCGACCTCAGTACCAGAGATAGGAGAGCCTGACCCAAAGTCCCCAGGCTCCGCTTCCTCAGTGGAAGACGTGCCAGTAGGATTGAGGAGGTCTTCGAAGTATTCCGCCCACCGACTCACAACATCCCGAGTTGAGGTCAACAGCACGCCATCCCTACCATAAATGGTGTTGGTCGCGTACCGCTTTCCCCCCCTGAGACGCCGGATGGTGGACCAGAATCGCCTCGAAGCCGTACGGAAGTCATTCTCCATGGCCTCTCCGAACTCCTCCCACGCCCGAGTTTTTGCCTCAGCAACCACCCGAGCCGCATGCCGCTTGGACTGCCGGTACCTATCTGCTGCTTCCGGGGTCCCACAGGCCAAAAAGGCCCAATAGGACTCCTTCTTCAGCTTGACAGCATCCCTCACCGCCGGTGTCCACCACCGGGTTCGAGGGTTGCCACCACGACAGGCACCAACAACCTTGCGGCCACAACTCTGATAAGCTGCCTCGACAATAGAGGCGCGGAACATGGCCCACTCGGGCTCAATGTCCCCCGCCTCCCTCGGAACGTGTTCAAAGCTCTCCCGGAGGTGGGAGTTAAAGCTCCGTCTTACGGGAGACTCTGCCAGACGTTCCCAGCAGACCCTCACAATACGTTTGGGTCTGCCAGGTCTGACCGGCATCCTCCCCCACCATCGGAGCCAACTCACCACCAGGTAGTGGTCAGTTGACAGCTCCGCCCCTCTCTTCACCCGAGTGTCCAGGACATGCGGCCGCAGATCAGATGAGACGACAACAAAGTCGATCATCGAACTGCGACCTAGGGTGTCCTGGTGCCAAGAGCACATATGGACACCCTTATGCCTGAACATGGTGTTCGTTATGGACAATCCATGACGAGCACAGAAGTCCAACAACAGAACACCACTCGGGTTCAGATCAGGGGGGCCGTTCCTCCCAACCACACCCCTCCAGGTCTCACTGTCATTGCCCACGTGAGCGTTGAAGTCCCCCAGCAGAACAAGGGAGTCCCCAGGAGGCGCACCCTCCAATACCCCCTCCAAGGACTCCAAAAAGGGTGGGTAATCTGCGCTGCCGTTTGGCGCATAGGCACAAACAACAGTCAGAGCCCGTCCCCCCACACGTAGGCGAAGGGAGGCTACCCTCTCGTTCACCGGGGTGAACCCCAACGTACAGGCACCAAGATGGGGGGCAACAAGTATGCCCACTCCTGCTCGGCGCCTCTCACCAGGGGCAACTCCAGAGTGGAAGAGTGTCCAACCCCTCTCAAGGAAACTGGTTCCAGAGCCAGAGCCATGCGTTGAGGTGAGTCCGACTATTTCTAGCCGGAACCTCTCAACCTCACACACTAGCTCAGGCTCCTTCCCCACCAGAGAGGTGACATTCCATGTCCCAATGGCCAGCTTCTGTAGCCGAGGATCAGACCGCCAGGGTCCCCGCCCTCGGCCACCACCCATTCCACAATGCACCCGACCCCTTTGGCCCCTCCCACAGGTGGTGAGCCCATGGGAAGGGGGACCCACGTCTCCTCTTCGGGCTGTGCCCGGCCGAGCTCCATGGGTAAAAGCCCGGCCACCAGGCGCTCGCCAACGTGCCCCTCCTCCGGGCCTGGCTCCAGAGTGGGGCCCCGGTGACCCGCGTCCGGGCGAGGGAACATTGTTTCCAGTGATTTGACTCATCATAAGGGGTCTTTGGGCTGCACTTTGTCTGGTCCCTCACCTAGGACCTGTCTGCCTTGGGTGACCCTACTAGGGGCATGAAGCCCCTGACAGCATAGCTCCTAGGATCATTGGGACACTCAAATCCCTCCACCACGGTAATTTGGCAGCCCAGGGAGGGGAATTTAGCTAATAATAAAGAAAACCCAAAAAGTATAAACTGGAGATTAAATGCCTCACTACTAAAAGACGAAGAATTTAGACAATATGTTAAAAATGAATGGACGCTGTATTTGGAGTTTAATGACTTGCCAGGAACATCAGCATGTACACTCTGGGAGGTTGGGAAGACAGTTATGAGAGGAAAAATAATATCCTATTCAACAAATAAAAAGAAAAAAGAAAATAAACGTATTGAGGAATTAGAGAAATCCATAAAATTATTAGAAGGTATACAAGGAGAAGATATACAAAAAAAACTACGCAAAACAAAGTTAGAATTAAATGAATTTATTGATAAAAAGAACAAATTCTTGGTAGAAAGGCTTCGTTTAGAACATTTTGAACACAGTAATAAATCAGGGAGCTTTTTAGCAAACCAACTCAAATTAAACAAAGAAAAAACATCTATATACGGTATTAAAGACACAAATGGAAATATAACTTATGATGAGGGAAAAGTAAACAGTGTTTTTAGAGATTTTTATAAAACTCTATATACTCCACAAATAAATCCAACAGATGAGGATATCAATCAATTCTTGGATAGAGTAACACTTCCAAAATTAAACAGTAGTCAATCATCAGACCTAGACTCACCATTAACATCAGCAGAACTCCATGAAGCAATAAAAAAAATGCCAAATAAAAAATCTCCTGGTCCAGATGGCTATCCAGCAGAATTTTATAAAGAATTTTGGAATATATTGGAACCAATATTTTACAGAATGCTATTAGAATCAGAAGAAAATGGCAGGCTTCCAACACATATGAACTCAGCCAACATTAGTCTCCTTTTAAAATCAGGTAAGGACCCAGTATTGCCTACAAGTTATCGTCCCATCTTGCTTATTAATGTCGATGTTAAAATAATTTGTAAAGCCCTCTCTAAAAGATTAGAGAGGATAACTCCTTTCATTATTCATCCAGATCAAACTGGATTTATAAAAGGAAGACACTCAACTACAATAGTAAAAATATTGAAACAGCTATTTTATCTTTAGACGTAGAAAAAGCATTCGATAGAGTAAATTGGAATTTTTTATATGCTACCTTGATTAAATTTGGATTTGGAAACTATTTTATTAATTGGTTGAAAATACTATATAACTCACCAAAAGCATGTGTCAGGACAAATAATCAAATATCTTCAAGCTTTTGTTTAGAGAGGGGCACAAGACAGGGATGTCCACTTTCACCAGCATTATTTGCTATGTTTATTGAACCTTTAGCAGCAGCAATAAGGCAAACTGCTGACATTAAAGACATACAGTGTAAACAATATAGAACATAAAATTAGTTTACAGGGAACCCCCGTGTTACGAACGAGTTCGGGACCTAAGAACGGTTCGCAGCTCGATTCTGCCGTAGGTAGGGGGTGAAATATATATATATTTTTTAAATTATTCATTCATTCATTCATTCAACCTTTATTTATCATGCTAACGGAGCGTGCACACACATTTAAGCATGTACAGTAGTGTACTGTAATGTTAAACATTGCTATTCACATTTACAGAATAAATAAAAATATATTTTCTTACTTTGAGATGGTCAAAGCCGACATCTTAGGTTGCCATGCGTTGATTGTTGTCGGGCCGAGCAGCGCGGCGGCCGGCCAGTGAACCACCGCAGCTGCTCCAGACCTGTGTTAGCTAGCTGGCTAGCTTCTGCTAGCCAAGCCATGAGCTGGTGTTGGAGCGGCGGCGCGATCAATCTGCAGCTGCTGCTGCTGCCTGAGACATCCACAAAGTTCACAGAGACGTTTCCAGCTCGTAATTAATCCATATGAAGCCATCCTGGTCACCAGTCTTCGGCCGGCTCCCGGGCAGCTAACCTAAAATGGCGTCCGGTGTTCTACATTACTGTAATTTGTGACCGGAGACCCCAGTGACTGAACCTAAAATGGCGTCCGGTGTTCTACATTAATTTGTGACCGTGTAAACTGAAGACCTACTTCCTGTTGCCCAAGATTGCTCAAAAATGATCAGAAATGATCTTTTTTATCATAATTATTATTTATAAAGCCTTTAAAACAACCACAGCTGCAACAAAGTGATGTACACATGAAATTAAGAACATTTAAACACACACAAAAAAAAAAATATATATATATATTTTTTTTTAATACAGTAATTTCATATTTTTATTAAATATGATACGTTCGTAGGTCCCGTTGTTCGTAGGTCGATGGAGTCGTAAGTGGGGGGTTACCTGTATGCTGACGATGTTTCACTTTTTCTTCAAAACTCAGAAAACTATCTAATGTTATCAAATTAATAAACTCATTCTCACAAGTTTCTGATTACTCTGGTCTATCTACAGCTCTTCCAATAAATTGAGTGTTTAATACTTCTTTAAATGAAAAACTACAATCAGGTAACATTATATACTTGGGTATTAAGATTTCTCATAGATTAGAAGACTTAATAAAATTAAATCATATACCACTTTTAAAGAAAATTGAAGACGATCTTACTACTGTAGATGGAAATCTCTACCAATTTCACTTATGGGAAGAGTTGCCTCAGTAAAGATGATGGTCTTGCCGAGAATAAATTATTTATTCTCTATGATTCCAAATAAACCTTCAAATGAATGGTTTAAGTCCTTGGATTCTTTCATATCTAAATTCCTTTGGAAAAACAAAACTCCACGTATTAGCTTAAAAACACTACAGAAATCTAAAGAAACCGGAGGATTAAACTTCCAAACTTTTATCACTACTATTTAGCAAATAGGTTAGAATATATTTTAAAGTGGCTAAATCCAAATGCATTAGATGTTACTTGGTTAGATATAGAGCAAACTTTATGTAATAATATTAGGGTTTCAGATCTGCCATTTATTAGTATCAATATTAAAAAAAAGTCTGCTTTAAAAGTATCAGTATTAGCTCATCTCTGACAGCATGGTGGGAGTATCTGAAAATAACAAAGTCTTCACTACTCCCATGCAGACAAACACCCATCTGGAACAATCCTGACATACAGAAAGAAAATAATATGTTAAATTTCTCAGGTTGGAGACTTAAGGGAATTGAACGTCTGGAACACATATTTGATGGTGTAGACTTTATTTCATTTAATGAATTAATAATACAATATGGCATTGACAATAAATACTTCTTAGAATATCAACAAATTAAGTCTATTGTAAAAAAGAAAATAATTTAAGCTTAATAGAGAATTGTTAGAGACATCAATATGCGTGTCAGAATTCATTAATCTTAAAGGAGACCACATATTGTTTTTTTTAAATTTTATGGTATTTCTATGGGCTATCCAGACCATATTCATTCAATTTAATGCACAAAATAATTCTTAGATAATAAAATATCCCCTTTCTAGTTATGCATTTTTTGACTTCCGTTCTAAACGACCGGTTTATGATAATGAGCTCTGAATGCCACGCTCTACAAAAATCTGTTTACATTTACTCCGCCCTCTGAAACAGCCAGTATCTCTAATATGTTGTTTTAAAATTAGCTCTTTTTTAATTACTCATTTGACTTACTGTTAGTGCTAGCTTAAGATAACTTACCGAAAGCCGTCTGCGCGCGCCGCCACCGGGCCTGGGGCTACGTCAGTGCAACGGGCTCCGGCGGGGGCCTGTGGGTTTGTCACTGTTGGCCTCCCGGGGGTCATTGTGTGTAGTCGCTGGTGGAGCTCGTCCAGTTCTCCCCCTTGGTCAGATCTGGGGAGAGAGTCAGTGGCTCGTCCTGTTCGGGTGGCCCTGGGGACTCTGGGCTCGGGGTCCTTCTTGGGGTCTTGGGCTTTGATCACCCCTTCGCCTGCCTCGGGCCTTGGGGGGATGGATCTCTGATGCTTCACAGTCGCTACTGAATGTTCTATTAGAGGAACCTTATTCACTTATGCATGTTCACAGCCACACACAAATGGATGCAGGGATGTATATGTAGATATCATATGCGGAACCTTATTCACTTATGTATGCTCACAACCACACACAAATGGATGCAGGGATGTATATGTAGATATCATATGCAGATATGTAGATGGATATGTATATAAGGCTCAGCCGTGGCATAGTCGTCCCCTGATCGGAAGGTTGGCGGTTCGAATCCCGGTTCCCCACACCATGTGTCGTTGTGTCCTTGGGCAAGACACTTAACCCAGAGTTGCTCCCGGTAGGACTGGAAAGCACCTTGCATGGTAGTCTGCCGCTACCGGTGTATGAATGTGTGTAGCATTCAATGTGTGTAGCACTTTGAGATTTTCACTAATGAAAAGTGCGTTATAAATTGAATTCATTATTATTATTATTATTATATATATCAGAGTCAGAGTCAGAGAGAATTTATTGTCATTTGCACCGCATGTAGTACATGTGTTGAAAACGAGATTATGTACACAGGGTCCCAGTTACATCCAACAACAAATGCAAGAGAAAAACAATAATAACATCTAGGATTAACTAAGAGAGACATCAGCTAGTAATACACTAAGCCCTAATGTAGTAGAAAAACATCATTATAAACAGTAGCACGAACATGAGTATGAATGTATATGTATATATATTTGTAGGTATGGGTATGTTTATTTATGGAAATCTACTGCAAGGTCATGAATATTATTAGTCTTTATGCATGTGTATTTTGTTGCTATGTTTTGTCATGTGCTTTACAGGATTGCGGACGGAGGTTGGGTGTGTTTGCCTTGTGCTCTTTTTGTGGATAATTGTTGTGTTTTGTTGTCTTACTTTCTATCTTTCCCTTCTCTCTTAAAAAAAATCATATTGATGTGAAAGGATGGCTGTGAGGTGAGAAGGGAGGCCATCTATAAAGGAAAAAAAAAAAGTCCAAAAAAAGTCCTGTCGTTGTTGCGTCATCACATAGCCGAGGTTCTCCCGATTGGTTGCTGCAACGCGTCGAATATTTGAACTTTGGCTGCTCGACACCTCGGCTGTTTTGGACGCGTCGCGTGCGCGGAAAAGAACTGCCGCGTGCTGCTGCGCCGCTTGAAATGCTCAAAACGCGTCGCGTCACGATTCGCCGCGCCTTGCCGCGTCTAGACATAGACTTTCAATGTAAACCGGCTGCTTCCACTGCCTGAAACGCGTTTGGTGGGTATCCGGCATAAGCCTAACGTCCTCCTTGATCATGTGAGCAGCTGGTTTCAGCTGTCAGCAGCAAACTGGTTGATCCACAGTGAGAGGGTGCTATTTATAAGACTGAGCTGAATACAGCTCCTCAGACTGAGGAAGTATTTCAGAGGAAAGACAAAACTTTTCTACACATTTTTTGCTTTGTTTTGTTTTTTGAATGTCCAGAGGACCAGACTTAGCTTTTTTGGATTGTTCTACCTGGATTATTGCATCAGGGTAAGGAAGGAGAGACATCTATGTCATGTCAAGGAGCCTCACTCCCATTTTTCTTTAAGAGACACGCTGCTCGCTCCCTCACTATCCATCCTTCAGTTCAAATTATTAGTTCATTAACTGGCTGGAGAGGACGCTGGCGTGATGTCGCCGCTTCTCCACGCTAAATAGTTATTTTACTGTTGCTATTTTTTGGAAAATTTTTTGGAAATTTATCTGGACTCGTTTTGTTCAGTGGTTTTTAATAAAGATTTTACGGACAGCTTGGCTAGCTCTTCCTAACCGGAATTTGGGCTGTCTACCTCCTGTCAAACTCCAGCACGAACTTACTTCAAGAACTACGTAGCTGCAATTATTGTTCCACTCACCTACTGCCTGTCAACCTCCTGTGTCATCTGGACTGTCCTGGATTTTCTCCTGTGCTCCTCTTCACGATATGCTCAACCAAGTTACATCCCTCTGCTTCTTGGTTGTTTCTTTCGGAGCCGTGGGTCTGCTGTTAGCAGCTAGCTCTGTGCTAGCTTCCCCCGGCTTGGCTGGCATGATGTTGACGTATTCCGCTTCGCAGCTGCTTGGACTTAACAACTGCTCCATTCCTCCCTCTGTTTCCACCATCAAACAACTGGGACTTCTGCGTAGACCTCGTTATATCCACAGAAGCTCTCGAAAGATATCCATCTACTCTGGACAGCCGCAGGTTGGGTCTATCGCGTGTGTCTCGTCCAAGAGACGTGTCGCACCTCGACGACGTCATCAGAACGCTGCGTCTGTAGTCCCTTGTAGTCCACAGCGCACGAAGTGGCAAGGAAAACGTGGAGTGGACTTCAGTCTGCTGAAACCGGTTCAAAAGGCTTCTACACCAACTGGTATTAAATTAGAACTTTTCAATGTGCAGTCACTATCAAACAAATCATGCCTAATTCACGATCACATTCTGGAGAAGGACTTGGACCTCATGTGTCTTACAGAGACTTGGCATCAGCCAGATGTGTACAGTTCTCTAAATGAGGCCTGTCCGTCTGGATACAGTTATCTGCAGAGAGCCCGCAGCACTGGCCGCGGTGGTGGTCTGGCTGTAATCTACCGCAATAATTTAAAATTGACACATCTGGCTTCTCAGGACTTTTCCTCTTTTGAAAGTTTGGCCTTCAACTTCAAAGCCCCACTCCTGATGAACGTTATATTGATTTATAGACCTCCCAAACCGCATGTTTCATTTAACTCAGAGATGCATGACCTCCTCACCTTTTTCTGCACCTCCCCTGTGAAAACTATTTTTCTTGGCGATTTAAATATCCACATGGACAACTCCTCTTCCCCGTTGGCAACAGATTTTAAGTCTCTTCTGGACTCTCTTAATCTCACCCAACATGTGGACGCCCCTACGCACAGCAGGGGGCACACTCTGGATTTGGTGATTACAGACACTGTTCTCATCAATAACTTATCTGTATATGACCTGGGTGTCTCGGACCACAGTGTCATCTCTCTGGAAGTGCCTTCAACTTCACCTGCTCCAAACCCAAAGCGACCCATCCAGTTCCGGGACTTTAAAAACATTTCCCCTGATGTTCTGTCCACTGATCTTCACGCCCTGACCGCTGTCAATCATTCATCTGCCAATGACTCCGTTGATTACTACAACCGATCTCTCCAAGAGCTTCTGGACCTACATGCTCCGTTGAAGACAAGACTGGTGTCTTTCTCCCGTTCAGCCCCCTGGTACACTGGTGAGCTGCGCAGGATGAAGGCAACTGGCCGTGCTATCGAGAGACGTCTAAAATCATCTGGTCTCTCGGTACATAAGCAGGCATACAAAGAACATCAGAAAGCATACGCCTATTCTCTTAAAGAAGCACGCTCCAAGTATTACTCCAACATCATCAACACCTGCCCTGGTGTTATGTATCCTGAAGGGATTAACCTTAGTTTAAAACCTCAGTTTTGTTTTGGTCACCTGCAGTCTGCAGCCTACTCCTGCTGCACTTTTTTTTTACTCAGCTTCAATCAGGCTTGATTAGCTGAGCTGCAACACCTGCTGACTCTCTCTCTCTCTTTAAATGCACTGAGCTCAAGCCAGAATGTGTGGAGGTTATGGTTAGTGGAGGTTATGGTTAGTGGAGGTTATGGTTAGTGGAGGTTATGGTTAGTGGAGGTTATGGTTAGTGGAGAATAGAGGAGGTGTGTGCAGGTATGTGAGGTTTTGGTGTTTAGAGGACATTAAAATAATATTACAGTCAGCAGTGGAAGTCTGCTGTTTGATTGTTTGGTAGACTGGGAGTTTCTCCACCCTCCCAGGTTTTGTTGATCACTAGACAGTGATTGTTGGTACACTTCATTCTGGAGTAGGTTTATAGAGTACATTTGTGCTTGTGTGGACTCTGGTGACCCAGAGTAGAGGACCTGAGCTGAAGTGTTGGAGATTTTTGAGTCTCAGAGTCTGAGGGCTCTGGTGGCTGTCTATCATAGAGGCAGCTGTGTGTGGGGGCTCGTGCCTTTTTTTTGTGTTGTGACATAATTCCTTTCATTACTTTTGGTTGGGTAAAGCGGTAGTCTAGTTTTCGCTATTCTTTTGGTTTTACTTCCTGTAGGCCTAGAGTTTTGGTAGAGGTAGCCCGCTGTCTAACAGGGTTCGCCGGCTCTGTATAGAGTTGGCTCTGTTGGGCAGCTTTATTTTTCTTTTGGCCGCTTTATCCAAACCCACCTTTTCGTTGAACTTTCTTTTTTTTTTAGGACGTGGGATGCCTGGAGAAGCTGGAGGTGGTTCCCCTCCTACAGATGACCCTTTGTTCCTTTAATAAATTTGTTAAACCTTTTCCTTGTGTCCTGTGTCCATTAAATATGTTTTGATCCTTGTTGGATCGTAACATATTTATTGGTTGGCTCGTCCGGGATATGATTAATGTTTGTCCAGAATATAGAGTTGTTTTGTGAGGAATTGTGAGTTTTGGCGTTGCTACAGAGAGGGGTGCTGTGTTTTGAGATGACTGCTCGTTTGTTTGTTTGTCACAAACTTGTTGGAGTGTTTCAATGAAGCACTTGAGTTTTGAGTCGGCTCATGATTGCTGAGCACCTGCTGATTGCCTGCTGATTGTGCCATAGTACGCAGCTGTGTTTGTGTTTTTGGATTGTGCTGCGTTCAAATGCAGCTGGGATTTTGCTGTTGTTTACAGTGAAAGTCATTTGAAGAAGGGTACAGCTTAAAGACTGTTTGTCTGCATCATGGCGTTCAATTTAAAGACATTTATTGAACAGCCTACAGTGCAGGTCTTTGCAGACTGCACAAGAAATCAAATGCTAAGTGTTGCAAACCATTATAAGATTGACGTCAGAAAATATGCTGATGGTGAATGGATGGGGAGTGAACTACTTTGTGAATTGGTCCAGCTTGGGATATTTCCTGAGCTTAATGAACAAGAGCGTCTAAGAAAAGAATCTGCTTTGAGGAAAGCAGAACATGATGAATGGATTGCCTTGAGGAGAAAGGAGCTTGAAGAGAAGCGAGCTGCTTTTGAGCTGGAGCGAGCTGCCTTAAAAGAAAAACAAGAGCGTGCACTTTTGTTTTTAAAAAAACAGGAACAAGAACGACAAGCTGCTTTGGAGAGATTTCAAGCTGCTCAGGAAGAGAAGAAGCGTCTTCTGGAACAACAAAGACTTCAAGTTGCTCGTGAACAAGAAATACTGACGTTGCAGAAGGAGCTAACAGAGTTGAGGCTCAAAGCTGAACTGAAAAAGCAACGTTCGTGTCCCAGTGTGTGTCATCCTAAGGTGACACCAGAGCTTTTCACTCAAGCAGGTGAGCCACTTCTACAGGAGGTGGCGCTTCAAGAACATCGACTGGAGGAAGAAGAGGATGAGTTGGTTTTGAGTAACAGCTTCCTGATGGACTGTGAAGAAAAACCGATTTCAGTGGAGGAGGTGAAACTCTTGCTTCATCTTCAAGAAGGAGATGACGATCTCGGTGACTGTTTTTCACAGTTGTTTGACGCTGAACTACTCCTAGTTCAGTCAAGTGAGGACCTAAAGAACTTGAAGGAGGTGGCTCCACACCTGACTATTCCTCCTGTTCCACTGTGTCCAGTTTCAACAAATACAGAGGAAAATGAAAGACTGTTGTTGGATGATGTGGGACCATCCCCTCAACACGAAGCAGAAGACGACTATGTGAAAAAAAAATTGTTCCTGACTGTGCCACGTGAGCTACTACAACATCATGTTGTGTACAACTCCTTTTCTAAACTTTTCTTGTGTGTTTTCAGAGTAGCTGAAGAAAAACCGGTTACTTCTGACCAGAAAGTGAATGAGGAGAGCAGTCCAGTACTAACCAGTGCTGGTACGGAGGAGAACAATTCCTTCCCGTCAGAAAATAAAAGTCGACTCTCTTCTTCACTGGTTGACCACTTCAGAGATGTTGTTAGTATTTGTCAGACGAAACGAAAGCTTTTTAGGGTACAACCAGACCCAAGACGTTGTTTTGGCTTTCAAACCTTTTGAGTGTACCTATAGATTAGATGCAAGCGGTTTGACAGACTAGTTTTTAATGAGGTTTTTAGTCTGTTTGAGTGATAAGGACCGCTACATGTGACCTCACTGTTTTTGTATGGGTCATGTATGATGTTTTTACCTCACATCTACATCACCCCATAAAAAAACATTTAGCGGTGGGAGTGTTATGTATCCTGAAGGGATTAACCTTAGTTTAAAACCTCAGTTTTGTTTTGGTCACCTGCAGTCTGCAGCCTACTCCTGCTGCACTTTTTTTTTACTCAGCTTCAATCAGGCTTGATTAGCTGAGCTGCAACACCTGCTGACTCTCTCTCTCTCTTTAAATGCACTGAGCTCAAGCCAGAATGTGTGGAGGTTATGGTTAGTGGAGGTTATGGTTAGTGGAGGTTATGGTTAGTGGAGGTTATGGTTAGTGGAGGTTATGGTTAGTGGAGAATAGAGGAGGTGTGTGCAGGTATGTGAGGTTTTGGTGTTTAGAGGACATTAAAATAATATTACAGTCAGCAGTGGAAGTCTGCTGTTTGATTGTTTGGTAGACTGGGAGTTTCTCCACCCTCCCAGGTTTTGTTGATCACTAGACAGTGATTGTTGGTACACTTCATTCTGGAGTGGGTTTATAGAGTACATTTGTGCTTGTGTGGACTCTGGTGACCCAGAGTAGAGGACCTGAGCTGAAGTGTTGGAGATTTTTGAGTCTCAGAGTCTGAGGGCTCTGGTGGCTGTCTATCATAGAGGCAGCTGTGTGTGGGGGCTCGTGCCTTTTTTTTGTGTTGTGACATAATTCCTTTCATTACTTTTGGTTGGGTAAAGCGGTAGTCTAGTTTTCGCTATTCTTTTGGTTTTACTTCCTGTAGGCCTAGAGTTTTGGTAGAGGTAGCCCGCTGTCTAACAGGGTTCGCCGGCTCTGTATAGAGTTGGCTCTGTTGGGCAGCTTTATTTTTCTTTTGGCCGCTTTATCCAAACCCACCTTTTCGTTGAACTTTCTTTTTTTTTTAGGACGTGGGATGCCTGGAGAAGCTGGAGGTGGTTCCCCTCCTACAGATAACCCTTTGTTCCTTTAATAAATTTGTTAAACCTTTTCCTTGTGTCCTGTGTCCATTAAATATGTTTTGATCCTTGTTGGATCGTAACACCTGGTAACTCTAAACAGCTCTTCTCCACTGTAACTCATCTACTTAATCCCATTAAACAAACTTCTGAGGAATGTGTTCAAAAATGCAACCTGTTCCTCTCATCATTTAAAAACAAAATTGACACCATCAGATCTCAGCTTCACAACCTCCCTGATCTTCGTTTACCATCTACCCGTCTGCATCCTGGGTCCCTGAGCAGCTTTGATGAGGTTGTTCAGAGTGAGGTGGAGTCCATCATAAAGAAAATGAAGCCTTCATCCTGCGCCCTGGATCCCTTCCCCTCATCTCTCATAAAATCCAATCACTCTGCAATAAGCCCATTAATCACACAAATAATAAATCAGTCTCTACAATCTGGTCATGTTCCACTGCCTCTAAAAACTGCCATCATTAGGCCTCTTCTGAAAAAATCTAATTTGGATCCCGACATTTTTTCTAATTACCGCCCAATTTCCCACCTCCCGTTTCTGTCCAAAGTGCTGGAAAAAGCAGTTGCTGCTCAGCTGCAGGACCACCTACAGCAACACTCTCTGTATGAGAAGTTTCAGTCTGGATTCAGAGCAGCTCACAGTACTGAGACTGCATTACTGAGAGTTACAAATGATATCCTCATGGCTGCTGACACTGGCTCTCCCTCCGTCCTTGTCCTCCTTGACCTCACTGCAGCCTTCGACACTGTGGACCATAATATTCTCCTCCACCGTCTTCATGTGGAGGTCGGTCTCTGTGACACTGTCCTGGACTGGTTCAAATCTTTCCTCTCTGATAGGCTGGAATGCGTTAGTCTTGGCAATGCCACTTCCCAGACAGTCGGTGTCTCCTGTGGTGTCCCTCAAGGGTCAGTTCTGGGGCCCCTGCTGTTTTCCCTTTACATGCTGCCTTTAGGTCAAATTATTAATCAGTTCAACATTTCTTTTCACTGCTATGCCGACGACACACAGCTTTACATCAGGACTGGATCATCCTCATCATCCCCATCTCCATCTTCACTCACTGCCCTCTCTGCCTGCCTGGAGGAAATAAGGGCATGGATGAATCAGAACTTTCTTCAATTAAACTGCTCCAAGACTGAGGCCATAATGATTGGCACCCCTCACCAGATACAAACATCAACTTTAACAACAATCTCCTTCTCTGGTCAAGACATCCCCCTCTCCACCTCTGTTACAAATCTTGGAATAAAAATGGACTCTCATCTTACATTTGAAAATCACATTAAGCATCTGTTTAAAACCTGCTTCTTCCATCTTCGAAACATCTCCAGACTTCGCCCATCTCTGACTTTTCCTGATGCTGAGAAACTCGTCCATGCCTTTGTCTCCTCCAGGCTCGACTACTGCAACTCCCTGTTTATTGGAATCCCTGGCAAAAACCTTCAGAAACTTCAATATATTCAAAACAGTGCAGCAAGGATTTTATTGAGAGCTCGTAAATTTGAACATATTACACCCATTCTTCATAACCTCCATTGGCTTCCTGTCACCTACAGAATTCAATACAAAACTGCTCTCATTACACATCAATGCTTACATGGAACTTCACCTGACTATCTAAAGGACATTCTTGCACCATATTCATCCACCCGGTCTCTACGATCACAGAACAGTAATCTACTTCACATTCCACGAACCAAATTAAGGACCATGGGAGACAGGGCATTCTGTGTGGCTGCCCCCCGCCTATGGAACTCCCTCCCTGACGACCTGAGAGCTCCACAGTCACTGGTTGACTTTAAAAGCGGTTTAAAGACTTTTCTTTTTAAGCAAGCCTATTCTGCCCCCGCATGATTTTATCTTTGATCTTGGTTGATAGTATTATAGATTTTACTTGATTTTATCACTTGTTTTATTTATTTATTTTTATTTTTTTTAAGCAGGCCTATTCTGCCTCCACATGATTCTGTTTTTAATCTTAGTTAATACCATTATTGATTTTATTTGATTTTATCACTTGTTTTTATTGTTGTAGCACTTTGAGATTTTTATTAATGAAAAGTGCGGTATAAATTGAATTTATTATTATTATTATTATTATTATTATTATTCATTTCTTCAATAAAGAAAGGTGACGTGAAGCAAATGTATTAAAATGTATATACCGTATTTAACCATGAAACCAATGCAATGTACACAATAAAAGCAGAAGAGTAAGCAAAGAATAATTAGTTGCCCTCAGCAAGTCTAAGAAGTTTAAGTTCTGTAGAATTCAGGATTTTACTTCAAGTTTTGAAGTTTAAAAAAACATGTAGCTCTTTGTTCTGTCCATGTCTGTCATGAGTAGGGTTGGGCATCGAGAATCGAGAATCGTTCGGAACCGGGACTAACTGTCTGGTTTTCCCGGAATCGTTCAAAATATTAATTTGCGATTCCTACGTTCGATGCTAGTTAGCCGACCGGAAGTAGCCTCCGCCGAAACCCAACGAAGAAGAATCCACCGGAAGTGTGCTTCCGAGATCGAAAGCTTACTAATTAATAAAATGACCAGTCAGGTCAGTGTAGCACTTGCAATAATTTTCTATCATGCAAAGGAGGGTGGAGAAGTAAAATAGTGTCCCGTCTTTGACGCGCTCCACCGGATTATTTTCGCTTCGTATCCGACCGGAAGTACAGAGTGGTCCGTCTGCAAAACGCTCCACCGAACTTTTCGCTAATCGCTACCTCTTCGGCTCCATCAGGTAAATAAATAAACTATAAACTACATCTCATACCAACATTAAGGCAGCTAACAAGTTATACTCCGCTTAAAGCGGTAAGTCAGCTCAAATACAAACACGATGCTAACGTTAGCTTGTATTTTTTCTTAGACAAACTACCTGAAATGGCTTCACAGTGTTCACCAGTGTCCAAGGTAAAAACGTCAGTGTTAACTGAATGAAGAGTGCCACAGAACTGTTACAGCATATGTTGTGAAAAGGTTGCATCCCTTTTCAGATGTGAATTCAACCATGGATTGCACTTACATTGCACTCAAATCCAACACTTATTAACATTCTTAATCCATTTAAAGTTCTATGTGTCTTTTAAAATGTCTTAATGTCTCTAGTTTTCAGTATTATATAATTTCTGTTTATGTTCTCTTTCATTCCATTATGAGTGAATGTCACAGTTTGAAGAATTATTGAATAGGTTAGTTAGGCAATAACAACAGAGCTAATAATTGTACACATTCTCAGTCTTAAAAATGATTTAATAATCTCTTTTTACTGATAATACTGATAAACCTGTTGTTTGTTTAGGAACTTCCTGCAGTCTGTCCAGAAAGTCTCCACTGGAGGAGCGTTTTGCTGAGGAAGAGGCACAACATAATTTCACAACTCCATGTATGTCCATGAAGAAACAAATGGAGAGAGGGCTGCAGATACCAGGACATCCCACCAGCTGTTCTGTCTGAGGATCCTGCTGCTGGTGGTGGAACCAGGTTAGCCCATCAGTGGGAGTTCAGTAACATGACTGCAGCATCACACACTGGACAATATTATATGTATAGTGTAGTGGGCATGACCTTGTCCACTTTTAAGACACCTGTGTACTTTTGAACTGTCCAGTGATGACCTTTACTGACCTCTCAGTAAAGCAAGACATTTACTACAAAATCATTCATTTAGCTATAATCTGATAACATAGTCACCAAAAAGAGACTATTTCTATCTTTGATTTTAGGCTGATGTGATCAAAAGAATAACTTTTGTCATTTTCATGATGTGTGCTTTTAAGCTGTGTTATTCTGTAAGAGTTAAACTGTGTTCACTGCTGTGTTAAAGGTGAAATCTCGGGTCACATAGACCAGACGGTTTTGTTTAGAAACTCAGAGGACAGTAAGCCGTTGTTTCTCATGAGCAGGGCTCCAGCTTTATCTGTCTTTTTCCTAAACATTTCTCTCTGCTGCTGGCTGTAACCTTGGGTCCTGATAAGACAAGTGAACTCCTCGACTGGTCCTTCCTTAAGTACTAGTCCTAAGTTTTGCTGACACACTTGGGAGTCGGCAAGAGTCCGAAAGAGTTTGCTGAGGACCTCAATGCCCTGATGAGGTTCCCCAAAGAGCTGATGATCGTCTGGTCAACACGCTAATGACCACGTCATTCAGTTAAAGACTTATAACATGACTGTTATAAATCAATTTCCAGCTGTGAAAAGCTTCACTTTATTGACATTCCTTTAAGGAACGTCTTATCTTGAACAACACCACCAGGAGCTGCCGTTACTTTCGGTTCGAGTCAAGGCGCACGTCTGGAGACGCTGAGAATGGTAAACGAACTGACCAAACTGGACCGAGGGAGACTGACCATCTTCACGAGGTAAAAGTCGTCAAATGCTTTGCCAAGGGTACCAACGTGTAGCCGAGTTCAGCCGGAGAGCTGCCATGCTTCTGGTTAAACACATCAAGATAACTCCCTGACTCTTAACTTTTCTTCCTCCATTTTCTCCTCCTAAACCTTTATCTTCCTAAGCCAGAAACTAAGTTAATGTACCTACAGAAATGAGTAAAATATCATCCTTCACTGTTCTGTTGTTCCTATATTTCATCTGTGCTGAAGTTAATTATAGGAAAAATAATCAACCAATCATGTACAAATGTGCAGTACCCCACAACCACCTCAGCCTCTCTGACCACATCTCCATATTTATGGCCCCTGTGTGCCTTCCCCCACTGAGGCGTTCCAGACCCACACAGAAAACATCACTGTCTAGGCCAGCGACAGTGACTCTGTACTGCAGGACTGTTTTGCAACATACTGGTAGATCTTCAGGCTACTGTAAATGAGGGAGAACTGCAAAGGTGGGCGCCAGACCGCTAGGTAGCGCTAAAGCGCTAATCCGCTTACAGCGGACCTAAACAATTTGTTAGCTTTACAGCGGATTGACTAACTTTTATAATTCATAAGCGGATTTGCGCTATTTTTATTTAAAATGCAGTACCGATAATAACTAATTATCTATCAGTAAAAACGAAAAAACTTATTTACGGGCCCGGACGACTGCTAACAGACCATATCCTGTCAGCGCCGGATGTGGTCCGTGACAAAAAAGCGTCCCCTCAGTCTCTTTGCTAGAGCGAGCGCTCTCAGTTAGCAGCCAGTGTGTTACTCTGCAGCCTTATTGCTTGTTTTCGAAGAGTCAGACGAAGAGTTTTTAACATGGAGGGTGAACTTATGGATGTTTCTCAGCGGCCTACGCGACGCGTCTGGATTTTAAAAAGTATTTCGCCATTTGCCCTCTTCAAAATGGCGGCCGCGACGGCCACAGAAGATAAGGACTTTCCATGAAAACACGGTAAAAACAATTATTTCTTTGCTGAGAAAAAATATATTTCTTAGCTGACTTTATAGCACAAGGTTTTTCTGAGCTTAACCGGTTCAAATGGTCAAATCTGCTGGATTAAAAAAAGTATTTCGCCATTTGCCCTCTTCAAAATGGCGGTTAGCGTGTTAGCATTAGCGTCCGCTAGCATTGCTAATACATAAGTGCTTTTGAAATTGCGGAACTAAATAAATCAATAAGTGCTTTAGAAATAGCTGAACTAATTTTTGGATTAGCGCTACCCAGCACTGGAGAACTGGATCTGAAGGCAAACAAATCCGCTGTCCTTGGATATATCAGCAAGCGTGTTGATGATGTCATCACCACCACCAAGACTGTGAAGTGCTACCCTAACCAGAGACCTTGGCTGAATGCAGGGGTCCATACCCTGTTGAAAGCCAGGGATACTGCCTTCAGGTCTGGTAACTCACAGGAACTGGCGAAGACAAGGAATGAACTGGCTGTTGGTATTAAAGGGGGCCAAATATTCAAAATTCACTTTTTAATGTTTTTTTTACTCTACTTTGGGTATGTACTTCTTAAAATAACAGTCCTAGGACCAAAAAAATGCACCCAGTGGTATATTTACTCTAAGTATATTTATTTTTCTGGGATATTAATGTCTCGATTTCAAATCCTGGCACTTGTGATGTCACAAGTCGTAGGACAACCCACCCCAACCTGAGTCCAGCCCCTCACCTAGCAACCCCTGGTGCGGCTCAACCCACTTCAGTATAAAAGACGTCACAGTTGTTTTTCCTGAGTTCATCTCAGCACAATGAGATGAGAATTTAGAGTTTGATGTTTCGTTGTTGTTAAAATGCAGTACCGCCAAAGGTGGGTGCCAGACCGCTAGGGAGCGCTAAAGCGCTAATCCGCTTATAGCGGACCTAAACAATTTGTCAGCGTTACAGCGGATTGACTAACTTTTATAATTCATAAGCGGATTTGTGCTATATTTATTTAAAATGCAGTACCGCTAATAACTAATTATCTATCAGTAAAAACGAAATGGGGGTACGTTATTTTGTCTTCGGCGCGCTGGCTCTCGTAGCTGCTTGTTTACTTTTTTCCCCCTTGGTGAGGGAGGGTGGAGGGAGCAGAGAGGAGGGAGGGTAGGAGGGGGAGGGAGCAGAGGGGAGGGAGGGGTGAAACAATAAGGATGATGCTGATTGGCTAAGGTAGAGTGTCAGGTAGAGGTCAGCCAATCAGAGGTTTTGTTGTTCAGTTCACTCTCAAACCACAAGGCAGCTTCCAAATCTGAAAAGTTAGCAGAAGTCCTGCAGCAGTGGCGAGTCTGGAGGGAAAGTTGGCGTTTTCAAAGTGGAAATACAGAAACTACTTTACTCTCCTTGAGGTAAAAGGCAAGAACGTGCATGTGAAGTGTACATTATGTCCCGGAGCGAAGTGTTAGTCTACGTCCGTCGTAATCTGATCTGATGAAGCATCTCTGCTCAGGTAATTCAGATTTTCAGTACTGTTTTAAAAGTACTTCATATTGTTAAAATGGTTCTTTTGTTTTTAAGAAAATACTTGAAGAACCAGTTGTGTGAGGGTTTGATTTTATTTTACACTACAAAGCACTTATTTTAACTGTTTACTTTTATTTCTAAGAAAACACTTGAACAGTACAGTGTGTACATAGAGCTGAAAACACAATTGTTATATTATTTTGTTAACCTGTATTTTGTAATGAAGAAAAAACTTGAAGTATAGTATGTCAACCAGTCATGTTCTGTTGAGGTGATGTAAGCATTTCTACTTTAACCCATTTAGCCCCACTGGCAACAATTGTTGCCAAAGTGTATCACTGTCATTTTCCACTCAGTAAAAAAATCTCAAATGTATTAATGCAACATTTTCCACCTATAAACTAGTAGACAACTTAGACAAAGGTTTTGATTTTAAAAAATGTTTCCAAGTGCTTCCTGTTTTATGATATCACATGCTTCCTGGGCCATCCGGCTGAAGACATGGAATATGCAAATCGTCCTGGAAAAGGGTAATTTTCATAACATTAAATATGGTTTCCCCCCATACTTTTTTATAATCATTTAATCTTTCAAGTCTCTACTGTAACACTCTCCACAAAAATTGTACCTAGGATAAATATTTTTTTGTTCATGGGCATCTTTTTGTAAGTGGCAACAAAAGTTGCCAATGGGCACATAGCTTGTCGCTAACTACAGGAAAACACTGTCTGCAGGATTGCACCTAATTTTCTTATTTCAAATTGTAAAATGATGTGCAATGTCTTATTTTAGTCTTCTAAGGATACTCTTCCTAGCAAAATAAATTATGTAGTCAAGGCCTGTGTGTCTAAGATTTTTATTCGCTTCCATACATCATTCTCTTGCTAGCCAACATCATTTTTTTGCTAGCCTAACATTAGCTTGTGTTTCGCTGAGGTAAAATATGTTGATGATCTAGCCATATGTAGGAAGCCACACAGATCTGGTGGAACTGGACTTGGTCAGGGACCAAGTGTGGTTCTTGGCCTGGCAGAGAAAGCTGAAGTTCCACCTGGAGTCAAGTTTTACCATGACAACCTCTTCATAACCCTGTCCCTGGTGGATGAGATGACCCTGAGAGGCTATGGCAGCTGTGGCACGATGCGACAAGCTCAGCTCCACAAGGTTCCTTTCACAGAACCCAAGACCTTCAAGAAGACACCCAGAGGAAATGCTGAATATCTTGTTGAGGCAGAGAAGCTGATTGTAAGGTGGAATGACAACAGCATGGTCACTGTGGTGTCAAACATGGAAAGGGAGTTCATCGAAACTGAGGCAAAGAGATAGAACAAACCAAAACGGACCATGGAC
>JBBPBX010031743.1:0-34324 GCA_038048925.1 Garcialebias charrua | reverse complement strand
GTTTGTCCCTCGCCAGGCGGTCAGACACAGGGCCTCCTCTGCGAACCGGGACACCAGACAAAAGCGTGCCTGATGAACCAGGTTCACGTCTTGACTTTACACTATCACCCGTCCACGCGGTATGGGAAATGATCTCTTCATGTCCAGACTTTATTTGTAGCACTGTACAAAAAGCTGGTGACTCTGTTGCATGCACAAATCATGTTGTTCCTGCTGTGAGTGAAATAAAGTCATATATGTCGTTACACTTAAGCATGAATAAAGCTTAAAAAACAGCCCCTCTCTGTTTTATTGACTCAAACAAAAATAAAAACAACAACAAAAACATTAACTTCAGCAGAACGGGTCCCTCTGGCCTGCCAGCCGACATAAAAGGAGGGGGCCGTCTCCCCCCTCCCTCACGGCTCACAGGGTGTTAGCCTAATAAATAAGCCCCAGCAAGGTGCCTCTACCCCATCTGTAGCAGATAGGCACAGAGGCGTCTGAAGCTTGGTGCACATAAAGGAATATTATTTCTTATTCATGTGACCTGGCTCAGCTCCTGATTTTCCTTCAGGACTTATTGGAAGAAGGTCGTTGTTTCTCAACAATTAAGGTGTTCCTATCAGCAATTTCAGCCTGTCACGAAGGCTGGGGAAACAGGACGCCTGTCGCGCATCCTATCATAATAAGATTTATGAAAGGCGTGCTAAGAATGAGACCACGCAGCAGGATCCTGATCCCTGGTTGGGATCTTAGTCTGGTCTTAGGGGCTCTCTGTGATCCTCCATTTGAGCCACTGAGCGAGATTAAGATAGATTTATTATATTATAAAACCGCTCTACTCTTGGCCCTTTGCTCGGCGAAACGCGTGAGTGACCTCCATACCTTGTCTGTACATCCAATGTGTACTAGATTCGCCCCTGATGGGTCAAAGGTCACCTTAAGGCTTAATCCCGCATATATCCCCAAGGTCTTGACTTTAAACCCTAGGAGTCTGGACTTTGATCTCTCCTCTTTTCCACCTGCTCCTGTCCTCACTCAGGAACAGGAAAGGCTGAAGGCTCTCTGCCCAGTGAGAGTTTTATGCACTTACATGCAGAGAACAGCCGAATGGAGAAAAACAAATCAACTGTTTGTGTGCTTTGCAGCACCTACTACCGGAAAGGCCCTATCAAAGCAACGCCTTTCACACCGGGTGACTGAGGCCATAAAAAGGGCGTACAGTAGCAAAGGTCAACAGGTGTCCTCTGGAGTGCACGCTCACTCTACTCGGGGCTTGTCCACTTCGTGGTCACTGTTCAAGGGTGTACCAGTTGCAGACATTTGTGCTACGGCGAACTGGAGCTCAATAAACACTTTTGCAAAGCATTACAGTTTGGATGTCACTGCGTGTGATGTCACTCAGGCTGTTCTTTCTAAAGGCTGGCGCAGAGCTCCGCGCTTGAGCGAGCGCGGCGCCCCGCTGTGTGAGCGCCGTGAGGTCGCCGCTGCACAAGCCCTTTGAACGTTCACGCGAGCGTGCCAAGCTCCAATTTTACGAGCGCCTACGCGAAGCGCGGTGTCTGACCAATCAGCTGCACGCGGAGGGGGACTGAACTGACCCCCTCCGCGTGCAGCTGCTCACAGAGAACGTGAGAAGAAAGCAGAGCTCTGTTGGAGCCACGCTGCTTCACGCTGTGCTCTGCTGTGAACCCCCCACACGCAGCGCGCGCGCGTGGCTCGGTCCAGCGCGGAGCTCTGCACCGGCCTTAACACACAGTAGAAAGTAGCCTTGAGATACCTGCTGGTCAAGGGCAGATGTTCACACTAGCGTGCATTTTACTGAGCATTTCAAGGGCGTGAATGAATTACATTCCCATAGCATATGTTGCACCGAGAGAACATGACTGAAAGGGAACTGAAAGTTATGCACCATAACTCATGTTCCCTGAAGGAAGGGAACGAGGTGCAACATATCTGGCCCTTTCAATGCTGAAAGCTCGGTGAAGTGCATTTTGGAGAAAGATGGATGGGCGTCAGCGGCTTAAATACCCAGAGGGCGGGGCCTCTGGTGCAACGCTGATGCCCTTGCCGTAAAGGCGTGAATGTATTCCTTCAGGTAATCGCACGGGGGCGCAATTCCCATAGCATATGTTGCACCTCGTTCCCTTCCTTCAGGGAACATGAGTTGTGGTGCATAACTTTCAGTTTTTCCACCTCAAAGAATCCAACGAAATAAGCATGGCTGCAAGGCATACACTCATGTGAGTTGGGGTCCATTGAAATCCACTCGAACATGTGTTATGTTTACTGAAATAAGAAATAATAACAAAAACTCACACAAACACACTAACAAGCGCTTTATATTGTTGGAATAAAGGAATTATTAATAAATAATATATTAAGAAATAGACACTAATTCTACATTCCTCGTGTACAACAACTAGAAACCGACAATAAATATGGAATAATTCTTAACTCGACAACATTTTAGTAATAATAAATTAAGACAATCAAGTTCAATGTTTTGTGTGGAATGTTTTTAATTAGATGAAATAAATAAAAAAAAATGATGCATGTGTAGTGAGATAGACCCCTGGCTCCAGTCAATCTGTTTCTCTCTCTTCATTCTTAACAACTTCTTCTCTGTTCTAAAAAACTGATATCCGATGACCTTCATTCCACTGGTTCGTTTGGACCAATGGGGAAAGAACAAGTCACTGATCACAGATCCTGCCTTAAAGTTCTAAGCTTTTGCTGGAACTGACTGAGTCTGCTGGAGGACCTCGAGCTATGATGAGGTTCCCCAAAGAGCTGAATGAACACCAGTCACACGCTAAGGACTCGTCATTCAGTTAAAAGATTTATAACATGCCTGTTATAAATCTATTTCCAACTGTGAAAAGCTTCACTTTATTGACATTCTTTTAGAACGCCTTATCTTGAAAACAACACCAGGAGTTGCCGTTACTTTCGGTTCGAGTCAAGGCGCACGTCTGGAGACGCTGAGAACGGTAAACAAACTGACCAAACTGGACCGAGGGAGACTGACCATCTTCACGAGGTAACAAAAGTCGTCAAATGCTTTGCCAAGGGTACCAACGTGTAGCTGAGATCGGCCGAAGAACTGCCATGTTTCTGGTTAAAACACATCAAGATAACTCCTTGACTCTTAACTTCTTTTCCTCCATTTCCTTCCTCCTAAACCTTTATCTTCCTAAGCCAGAAACTAAGTTAATGTACCTGCAGAAATGAGTAAAATATCATCCTTTACTTGTTCTGTTGTTGTTCCTATATTTCATCTGTGCTAAAGTTAATTATAGGAAAAATAATCAACCAATCATGTACAAATGTGTGATGTAATTTACAATTATGTTAAAGGGGACCACACATGCAAAATTCACTTTTTAATGTTTTTTTACTCAAATTTGGGTATTTACTTCATAAAGAAACAGTCCTAAGGCCAAAAAAATGCACCCAGTGGTTTATTTACTATAAGTAGATTTATTTATCTTAGATAGAAACGGGCCGATTGCACTTCCTGCGGTTTGTGACGTCACAAACCGCAGCCACAACCCACACCAAACCTGAGTCCAGCCCCTCACCTAGCAACCACTGGTGCGGCTCAACCCACTTCACTATAAAAGACGTCACGGTTGCCGAGCAGTTTAGGAACTGACCTGGCGGTCATTTATTTATTTATTCATTTATTTAGCCCCCGGGGGGGCTATGGGCTCAGCCCTGCTCCAGCCAGCAGCACATCTTGAGTAAAACCAGAATGTTTTATTACCTTGTTTGAATGAACTCTGTCTCGTTGAAACTGTGCACACACACTCTCGCGGTTTGGACTTGTTTCTTATATGATGGAGGACTGCTCTAACACAACTGTCAGTTTGGTCGAGCGGTTAAGACACTTGAGCGGCACGCAGGAGACTAGAGTTCGCGTCCTGTCAACGGCATCGTTTTTTTTTTCCCTTTTTATTTAAAGCCTTTTGTTTCGGAGAAATCGGGGTGAAACTAGATATATACATCGATATAATAATACTTTATAATTGTTATTTTTACGTTTTAGTTCAATTTTTAGTGTAATATCGCTCCCAACGCGCAACCGGCAGAAAACTGTGCACACACACACACTTACTCGCGGGACGAGAGTCTGTACCATGAAGCACCACTGATCGATATATTTTCAGATTAGCAACTTATTTATTTTAAGAATACCTTTCACTTCATCAAAATCTAATCAAAACTTCACCGTTCTAAATGTAGGTGGTTGTGATTATTTCTTATACGACGAAAGTCTGTTTTTGCACAACTGCACAGTTGGCCCAGAGGTAATGAACCGGACTCGTCATCCGAAGGACACAGGTTCGCGTCACGGTCGCGGATTTCCTTTTTTTTTTTTTAAGCCTTTTGTTTTGCAGACCGCCGGCGAAGACACCATCTGCGTGCGGGAGTTGTTGCGAGCTACTGACTTTTGACGTCCGGGGGTCCGGTCAAAAGTTGCCTCATGCGGATAAATTAACTGGAGACATTCTGTGAACTTTGTGTGTGGACTGAAGCACGCTCCAACAAGCGCCGCATGCAACGAGCGGAGCACACCGCCCGCTCGGAGAGGAAAAGCTATCATTAGCCTCGGAGCTAATGCTAAAAACAGGAGCTGCAAATGGCGGCAAGCGCAGAGGGCTTTTGGTAAGTTATCTTAAGCTACTAGCACTAACAGTAAGTCAAATGAGTAATAAAAAAGAGCTAATTTTAAAATAACAACATATTAGAGATACTGGCTGTTGCAGAGGGCGTAGTTAATGTAAATAGGCTGACCTATTCCCTAGTGACCCTAGTGGCTCGATGTGGAGCCACTAGGGCGTGGCTTTCAGACCTCATTATTCATAAACCGGTCGTTTAGAACGGAAGTGAAATTTGGCAGAATTAGAAAGGGGATATTTTTTAATCTAAGCATTATTTTGTGTATAAAATTGACTGAAAATGGTCTGGATAGCCCACAGATAAACCACAAAAAATTATATATCCTACATTTGGTCCCCTTTAAATAAATGGTCCAGTCCTGCTGTGCCAACATAAGTTTAACGTTTCCTGTGAATTACATCTGGTCAAGGTATAGAATTATTGATATTAAGCTGAAAAAGAGAGAACTCGTTTAATTAATGATGTATTTTTGTGTCAGTCTAAACCCTGCCAATTTATACATCTAAAATATAGGTAAGTCAGTAAACTGACCCCTTCTCATATTACTACATTGGTGGCCCGTGAACAGGTCTCTGAAAAGTTTAATATTTAATATTTCTGCACTTTGAATGTTGGCATAATTTTGTCCAAGTTTTTAGACTCTGAAAACAATAGTTTTTTGGCTGGAAAAGTGTGTCATGGCTACAGGAAACCGCTGGTTAATGTCACTTGAAGCTGAGAAATTGTCTTTACTCAACTTTTAAAAGTTTGTTGAAATTTTGGGGTTAAAATTTGATGTTGCTGTGTGGTTCTGGTTCTGAGTCGTTTGGACTCTTTGCTTACGTGTCACAGATAAAAGCGCATCTACGTTTGACCGCCGTGTCAAACAGGCCTTCCATCCATCCATCCATTTTCTTCCGCTTATCCGGGGTCGGGTCGCGGGGGTAGCAGCCTAAGTAGGGAGGCCCAGACTTCCCTCTCCCCAGCCACTTGGAGCAGCTCCTCTGGGGGAATCCCAAGGCGTTCCCAGGCCAGCCGAGAAACATAGTCCCTCCAGCGTATCCTGGGTCTTCCTCTGGGTCTCCTCCCGGTGGGACATGCCCGGAACACCTCACCAGGGAGGCGTCCAGGAGGCATCCTAACCAGATGCCCGAGCCACCTCAACTGGCTCCTCTCGATGTGGAGAAGCAGCGGCTCTACTCCGAGTCCCTCCCGGATGACTGAGCTTCTCACCCTATCTCTAAGGGAGAGTCCAGCCACCCTGCGGAGAAAACTCATTTCAGCCGCTTGTATCCGAGATCTTGTTCTTTCGGTCATAACCCAAAGCTCATGACCATAGATGAGGGTGGGAACGTAGATCGATCGGTAAATTGAGAGCTTTGCCTTTTGACTCAGCTCTCTCTTCACCACGACAGACCGGTACAGCGCCCGCTTCACTGCGGACGCTGCACCTATCCGCCTATCGATCTCACGCTCCAGTTTTCCCTCATTCGTGAACAAGATCCCGAGATACTTAAACTCCTCCACTTGGGTAAGGACCTCCTCCCCGACCCGGAGAGGGCACGCTACCCTTTTCCGGCTCAAGGGTCGGGATGCGGCCGGGATGAGGATCAGTTCCTCCAAGTCCGAGGCCATGGTCAAACAGGCCTAATAAGCTCAATTCATTACATCTGGAAAATTGCTGTCGAGTGGTATCGTTACATTTTAAGCAGGAATAATAGCATCTTGTAGTCTGAAGCTGTCGGATCGAGGTTCTGGTCCAGGTCCATTTAGCTCTGACGGGTTGCTATACGGTAAAAAGTCCGTGTTGGCGACATTTATCTTGCTATTTTTACTGGGCGCAGCTTGGTAAAACTGTTCTGATGTGAAACGATTCGTTCACAGAATTTTTGTGGTGAATTTTAGCGTTTTATGAGTTGAAAAAGAGTCTAGGTTTGATAAGCTATATGCTGACGCTACGTTCATAACATCTGTTATCTGCTGTGGTTGGTTCAAGGTCATCACGTGATACGCAGTTGATCGTCAAATTTCAGTTTTGTTCACACAATTCTGACAGATTTTCTGGCTTGTTTCGTTTCTAGGCATAAAATATCGTCAGAAACTGTTTAACCGCAGTGTTTTGAGATATTTAAAGGGGTTTTAGAGCGTTTAGACGTCGGGAGAACACAAACGTCCGACTGCACGCACGTCCCTAAATGCAACACGAACAACACGTCAACGGAAGTGACGTGACCCAGATAGAGAAAAAAAGGAAAAAGATCGTTTTTTTTTTTATTTCTAAAAGTTCACAGAACTTGTTCTAAACATTTTAAACAAATCCATTTGTTTCGTAAATGAACGTTTGTTTAGGCGATTGTCACATCCAGGCTAGAACTCATCCCAAAAGTTGACGTTTACGGCCAGGAAGAGTAATTACAGTCACATTGTGGTAAATTTAAGCTGCAATCTGCTGGTTAAAAGAACAAGAACAACCTTAAAGCTCCACTGACATGTTCTTTTAACTTTTCAAAAAATGGCACAACATATATAAATATTAAGATAGACCTCTGACCGTTTTTGCTAAAATAATGTTCAATGAATGAAATTTCCTCTCAAAATATTTTAAATTTAGCGCCGTTTTTTTAGACCATAAATCCGGATTTTCCGGTCACGTGTCAGCATTACCGATTTGACGTCACGTCCGATACTGAACTCTGCTCAAACCGTACATTGAATGGACAAAAATATAAACGCATCCGTCGAATTTAGCCAATTAAAACTACATTTTAGCGATTTGGCTTCAGTTTGGGGAAAAAAAAGTTATTTTGAGTGATGCACAACGAACGCAAAGGTTTATATTCTCCGTGTTGCTTCTGTAAGAGTTATCACGATAGCTCTGCTGCCATCTGGTGCTCAATGTGAAACCTCCCTTGAAAAAAAAAAGCAAAACGGAGAATATAAACCTTTGCGTTCGTTGTGCATCACTCAAAATAACTTTTTTTTCCCCAAACTGAAGCCAAATCGCTAAAATGTAGTTTTAATTGGCTAAATTCGACGGATGCGTTTATATTTTTGTCCATTCAATGTACGGTTTGAGCAGAGTTCAGTATCGGACGTGACGTCAAATCGGTAATGCTGACACGTGACCGGAAAATCCGGATTTATGGTCTAAAAAAACGGCGCTAAATTTAAAATATTTTGAGAGGAAATTTCATTCATTGAACATTATTTTAGCAAAAACGGTCAGAGGTCTATCTTAATATTTATATATGTTGTGCCATTTTTTGAAAAGTTAAAAGAACATGTCAGTGGAGCTTTAACAGCTATAGCCATGGTTCACATGCAGATTGGTGAAACGACGCTATACCACCCGGTACACGTGTCCGCCGTTGACTCATTCCCATTTTTGCTCGGCCAAGACTTTATAAACCGTTTCGACGCGATTATAGATTATGGCGATCAGACAATGTGGACCAGAGTGAGCCAACCACTGCCGATCGATATGCCTACACAAGGTGACACTGACTGTCTAACAGCAGGTACCACGGAAGGCACAAGGGGATCCTCAAACGAGAGCACAATCCCGGTAAGTGAACCTTCAGCAACAGGTGAGGCAGAAGAGGCCCAACAAGAGAGCCCCCTCTGCGAGCTGAAACAGTCAGCACTTACTGAACACTACCTACCACAGGTAGTCAACGGTGTTGAGATCCAAGGATCCCACACCGATGATGCTGTTCTGTCCCCTTGGACGGAGAAATCAGCGATCAGCCAAGCTTTCTATGGAACCTTGGTTAAAAAACAGTTGGGTCTAGGAATGAACAAAAAAGCTTTCCGCTTTTCGTTAGACCCCAACGATAAACAGGTAATGACCGCAAAAGGGATCATTGACCTGAAACTAATCTGGAACCAACGAGAACTGGATCACCCGTTCCTCGTGGTCCCGAACTTACCACATGCAACCTACATAGGCTCCGACATTTTGGTAAGATTAGGTGTCCGAGTGGACATCAACAACAATGTACTGTGGTCACTAGACACAGCCACAAAGGACTCTCCTGTGCTAACCACAGAGAACCTTAAGGCTGGACAGACCATACCAGAGGTCTGCCAGATTGCTAACAGCCATAACACTGCGGTACCACCTCAGGTTATGAACAAGCCGGTGATGTGTCACATCATGAAAGGACAAGCTATTAGCACAAAACAGGCATACTTTCAACCATCTCCTATGTTTTTCAACTTAGGACTGTCCATGGAGGCCACATGCCAAGTGACCCTCGACTGCAGAACCACGACTGTTGCTGTGTGCAACACAAGCACAGAAGAGGTAGCTGATCCCAAAACACACACAGCTAGGATGGTTGATCTCTACTGATTTTCATGATTTTGAGCTAAGCATTCCATTTCTGGGAGGACTCCCAGAAAACTTGATCCCATGTCAACACACGGGGCAAGTCTTGTTCACGAAGACAACATAGGCCATAGCTCTTTTCTCTCCCACTGAGTCCGACCAGGACACTGTCCGCAGGTTTGGTTTCAACAAAGGAGACAGTCTAGGCCCTCAAACTTACAGTGCACTACCTGTTGACAGGTTTTACGACACTGAAGGGGACTCACTGGAGCTCCCCAAAGAACAAGAACCCCTCTCAATTGCTTCACAGATTGACCAGGTGGTCGCCCAAGCCGACGCCCTGAAAACTGATGAAGAAAGGGACAAACTTCGCAAAGTTCTTCTAAAATATGAGAAATCATTCTCAACTGACTCGATGGATTGTGGGTTGACCACGCTCCACACAGTGAGCATCCCAACCCCGCCTAATGCTCCACCTGCATTTGTCAGACAATACAAGATTCCTCTGGCAGCACATCAACCTATCAGGGAAATCATTGATGACCTGTTAGAAAAAGGTATCATCCGATACTGTAACAGCACTTACTCTGCGCCTTTATGGCCGGTGTTAAAACCAAATGGTAAGTGGAGACTCACTATAGACTACAGAAAGCTAAACAAACAAGTTCCCTTATCCAGATGGCCTATGACGTAGCTCCAACAGGAATTGCCCAAGGTCACCAATGGTAAGTACTTTTCGACCCTCGACGTCGCCTCTGGTTTTTGGACCATCCCTGTGCGCGACGAGGACCAATACAAACTAGCTTTCACTTTTGGTGGCCGTCAATACACCTTTAACAGGTGTCCCTTTGGCTACGCTAACTCACCTGCAGAGTTCAACATCTTCTTGAACAGAGCATGTCCAGACGCCCACGAGCGTGGGACACTGATTTACGTGGACGATGTCCTTTTGAGGCAGCCAACACTGGACTCACATTTGGCTGAGATCGACCACGTTCTGAATCAACTAACAACTGCTGGTGCTAAGATATCACTGTCAAAATGCCAATGGTGCAGAACCAAGGTGGACTACGTTGGCCTACTTGTAGGTCCAGACGGAGTACAACCACAGCTGACTCGCACCCAAGGCCTCGACAATCTCAAAGTCCCCACCAATCTCAAAGAACTACAAAGTTTTCTGGGCGTGTGTAACTACTCGAACCAATTCATAGAAAACTATGCGGACCTTGCGAAACCACTGACTGAACTCCTTAAGAAAGACGTTCCATTTGTCTGGACTGACAAACAGCAGCAGGCAATGGACGCTCTTATAAACAGGATCAAGTCAGCCCCATGTTTAGTCTACCCAGACTACAACAAAGAGTTTTACTTGGAAGTGGGCTTCTCAGCTCATTGCATAAGTGCAGGTCTGTACCAAATACACGACAGAGACAAACGTGTAGTAGCCTACGCCAGCAAAACGATGGCAGGCCCCGAGTTGAGATTCTCAGACTGTGAGAAAGCTTTACTGACCACAGTGTGGGCAGTTAAACATTTCTCCAGCTACATTGGTGGACAGAAAATCATTGTGGAAACACAACACCAGCCAGTGACTTTTCTTAACAGTGAACGCATCAGAGATGGTGTGGTGACAAACTCACGTGTTGCAACGTGGCTCATGGCGCTTCAAAGTTTTAACCTAGACATACGTTATGGTCAAAACAAGAAGTCACATCTGGGGACGGACTTGGCAATCTGCCAGAAGTGTACACAAGATGTACCAGCCACCCAGCCGCCGGTTGAGGTAAAACCCCCAGTAACTGAAGACCCGAATCACCACTTCTTTGATGACAATATCTGCAAAGATAGAATAGAAGAATAGAATAGAATATATCTTTATTGACCTTGACATTGCACCGGGGGCACAAAGACAACGTTAATGATTACGCACATTCATCATGGATAGGGACGAGCGCACGAAGTCGCAGCAGTATAAAACCGCGCCACCACAATCAGATATGGAAAAAGGAAAGACACAATAGGTATCATTTGTGTTATTCAAAAAGAGAGTCTATCAAAGATTGCCTGAGGACACTCCATGATAAAGTCCCAAAAACTCTAACAGCATTAGCACATCACACGAGACATAGTTGCAGTTTTGACGACAGGCGGGAGGAACAGTCTGTGTCTTTCTGTTCAGATAAGAGCAGTTCGCTGGTCTCAGAGCTCAGCTCCCACCGAGAACACACACACAGAAACCTCTTGGGGGAGGGTGGATGGGAGGGTAGCGGGCCCTACAGCTCCCAGCTCAGGAGAAAATTTGTAGGCAGCATTCAAGGCCAGAGACCAGATATGACAACATTGTACGTGGATGGATCTTCATTCCTCCGCGATAAAATCTGTAGGGCAGGTGTTGGAGGGGTCCTCCTCCAAGACCAAGAACAGATTACTTTCAGCTACAAATTAGGCTCTCAGACTTCTCAGTACGCTGAGATTGCAGGAATCCTAATAGCTCTCCAGATGGTAGTAGAACGCTCCATCAAGACGCTAGTCATCTGCACTGACTCTAACTATGCTCGTTTAAGTTTCGCTTGTCACCTCGCTGTGTGGAAACAGAACGGTTTCCTAACAAGCGACAGGAAGGTGGTGAAGCACAAAGAGCTTTTCATAGCGTGTGATCACTTGGTGACATCACACGACTTACAGATCTACTGGAAGAAAGTTCCAGGACATTCTAGAGTCCCAGGCGATGACAAGCACTACAATGACATTGCAGATTCCTTAGCCAAAGAAGGAGCCGACGAAGGTCCTCTATGGTCCTTCGACCCTTCCTGGTTAATCAAGACTCTGTCAATACAACCTACAGTCAGGGTTATGGCAGTCACACGTGCACAGGCCGCAGCCAGACCTGCTGACAACGCAGTCTCTGTACGACCCGCACTGACTGACCCAGACATCATCCAACTACAGAAGTCGGATCCTGCTATCAACTCCATGATACTGTACCTGACTGATCCAGACAAAACACTCCGTCTAAAGACGAACTGGATTCCGATCCAGACCTTAAAGTCCTTTACCAGCTGCGCAAACAGCTAAAACTAATCAAAGGCATCCTAACTTTCGCTCATGTACCAACGTCCTCACCTGTGTTCGTGGTTCTCCATGACCAGTGCTGGGTAGCGCTAATCCAAAAATTAGTTCCACATTTCTAAAACGCTTATTAATTTTTTTAGGTCCACAATTTCAAAAGCACAAATGTCTTATGAAAATTAGGGGAAGCTAATCTAATCCGCTATTTATATTTGACAATTGGTAGCCGGCAGCGTTATGCAATATTTGCACTACATTGCCAACTGAAAAGTAACAAAAATGATCCTAAAAGGATGAAATTACAAAAATCAAAGGATTTATTTAATACTTTACGTACATATATTCTATTCGGCCACGAAATTAACAAAAAATAGAATGATCTTTTAATCCCTAAAACCACTTTTAAATCTCAAATACACGGGTGTGTCGCCACCGCATTTATACATAAAAGTAACCCAAATACATAAAACTAACGACTCACCGTCGAATGGTCGACACAAAACACACAATAAAATCCTCCGGCCGCGTTAATTTGGCTTGAAACAGCGGGGTTCTCTGCGGATTTATCCATTAGTAACCCAGCACAACCAGCTGGACACAGAGTTAGCGTCCAGTTCACCTCTGACCCGGAAGATGTCAAGATTCTATAGGTAGTCAACAGATTTAATGAAAAGTAACTAAAATACATAAAACTAACGACTCACCGTCGAATGGTCGACACAAAACACACAATAAAATCCTCCGGCCGCGTTAATTTGGCTTGAAACAGCGGGGTTCTCTGCGGATTTATCCAAGAAACCCAGCACAAACAGCTAGCCACAGAATTAGCCCCTGAGTTCACCTCTGACCCGGAAGATGTCAAGATGGAATAGTCCATTTTTAGTAGGGGGATAAAGAAATCGACCGTTTTTTTATTGCGTATTTAATGATCGTTTTCATCGTAACTATAATTATTTTTATGTTAAATGTACATTAACAAGCAGGATCAATGTTAGGGATGTAGGTGACTGGCCGGGGCGCGGCGGGGCCGGGGCCCCATGCTGATTGGGATCCCTAGGCAACGGCATCATTTACCTACATAGTAGATCCGAGTCTGTTCTCCGCTCTGCTCCCTCCCCCTCCAACCCTCTCTCCTCTCTATTCTTTACGGTGGGGAAAAAGTTAAAACAAGCAGCTACGGAGCCAGCATAAGAGCCTGTAAATAAGTTTATTGGTTTTTACTGATAGATAATTAGTTATTAGCGGTACTGCATTTTTAAAAAAAATTGCACAAATCCACTTATGAATTATAAAAGTTAGTCAAACCACAAAAACGCTGACAAAAAGTTTAGGTCCACTGTAATCGGATTAGCGTTTTAGCGCTCTCTAGCATTCATATGCCCACCTGTGCCCATGACCAAAGGGGGGTGATGTTAGTTCATGCCCATGATCTCCCGTCCATAGGACACAAAGGAGATAAAGCCACGCTGACGGCATTAAAACAAATTGCCTATTGGCCTGGAATGAAAAAGGATGTCAAGGACTACATTGAAGGGTGCGTGGTCTGTGGCCAGTTTCAGCCAACCAGACCACTTCACAGAGCACCACTGCAAAGCAGAGGCATTGCATTCCCATGGTCTGACCTCCAGATCGACTGGGTTGGACCACTCACTAAGAGCTCTAGAGGAAATAAATATTTTCTCACGGTAACCTGTGCATTTACCAAATGGGTAGAATGCCTACCAGCTCCTAACGACACAGCACAAACCACTGCTATGTTGTTAATGAATCATATATTCTCAAGGTTTGGACTTCCCCTTCGGGTGAACTCAGACCAAGGTACACACTTCACAGGTGAAGTGATGAAAGAACTGTGGAAGACGCTAGGCGTCAAGGCCAACTTTCATGTCGGCTACCACCCACAGGCTTCAGGCCAAGTTGAGAGAGCAAACAGAACTGTGGTGAGTATTTTGAAGAAATACGTGGCTGCAAACCACAAGGACTGGGACGTGAAACTCCCTCTGGTCCTCATGGCCATAAGAGCCACTCCACACACATCAACTGGCATCTCTCCCTTCGAGATGATGACCGGTCGACAAATGACTCTCCCTCTACACCTGTTGTACCAACCAGGCGACGCCGCCATGGCGACAGCCTACACCACACAACAATACATGAAAGATTTGAATGTACACCTCAGAAACACTTTTGCTTTCGCCCAGAAAAACCTGGAAAAATCTGCTGAAGGACGCAAGGCGTACTACGACCAGAAGGCCTCTCATAATGAACTCCAAGTGGGAGACAGAGTCTGGTACTATACGTTCGCCCCAGCAACCGGGAAAGGAGGGTCCGAGACCGGAACTCTCGCCCGCAAACTAATGCCCAGGTGGACTGGACCTCATCTGATAACAGACAAAGTGTCCTCAGTCGTCTACGAAATCAAAATCAGCAAAGGCCGCAAAGAGCCAATTGCTAAATGGGTACATCGAAATCAGATCAAACCTTACAAGGCGTTCAATGACTCCACAAAAGACAAAGATCTCACAAACTCACCGACTTCATGGGATAATAAGGTCGTCCAAACACAAGTTAGTAAATAAACTAATCAGGTTTAAACTACCATATTTCCCACCCTATAAGTCGCATTATCCAATTTGAACTTAGAAACGCTAAGCCTAAAACCCACAACAAAAAACTAACCTTAACAACCGTTTAAATCCACGAGATTTAATTTGAACTCTGTCATAAAGTTGAGACCTGTTTTTCTTGTGTGACACATGTTGGAATCTGACGACCAGAGTGAGTTGAAGCAGTGAAACGTTGTTTTCTAGTTGCTTAATTGCTACTTTTGTTGTTATTGAAACTTGGTATTGTTTTCTGAACACTCCCAGCCAAAAGAGGTTTTTATTAATGATAAGTGTAGTGATACACCTCATCTCTGATATTGTAGGCTTGACCTTCAAGTACACCTCTCTGTCTCTCTCTGAAACTCTCAGTGTTACACCTTCTTGAAGCCCTCAAGGAGACGAGTGAACACATATTTTTTACAATTATTATGAATTAATGGACACTAATTAATCAGATTGAACTTTCTCTTTAATGTGTGTTAATTCAGAATCGATCTACAGTATATTTTGTCATTTTAATGATGATCTGTTACTTTCATGAGCTTTGACCTTCTGCTGGTTTTATTTCTGCAAAAACAAGCAGGTTCTGAATCTGGGACGTAAAGGCTGTGCAGCTTCCTTCTCTGTTTTGTCTATGAAGTTAGCCATAATATTCTCTGTGCTCACAGGCCAGTCCATCTGGCCGCTTATGCAAACAGTTTTCCTGTTGTCCTTCAGAGACCATTCTGCCTATGAGATGAAAACCCATCTCTTATTTTGTTAAAACCAGCCAATAGTTATTAAGGAGGTGGGGGAGACCCCGCATCCCATATAAAGGTGCACTTCCTATTTTGACTTTGGAGTCGGAGGGAAGCACATCCTAAGAACTTGTTTCTTCCCTGGAAAAAGCTGGAGACGTTCCGGTCATTGTGTCAACTAGACCCACGTTTCAGCTGGAGTTACAGTAAAGCTTACTGTAACTCATTCACTCATCTTCTGGAAGAATTTGTTTTCTGAAGTTTTATTTTGAAAAATCAGTCTGAGCGCTTGACCTTTGTTTCCTGCCGAGGGAGGCGAGTTTCCTCGTATCGTGAATCAGCCACACACGCTGAAGTTTCCACTGGATCTCCATTGGACAAACCCATCCACGTGTGTGTCCAGAGTCTTCTCCACTCTTATCTCCAAGAGACGAACCGTCAACAGGTAACGAGTCGTGGTGTGTTTGAGCATGCGGGAGCCTAGCAGTCTGCTCGTGTGGGAAAGAGGTGTCACCCAGTCTGGTTCAAAATAACCAATTTCAGTTAACTTAGCTTTGACTTATTTCTTCCTCCTATTTTTTATTTTTCATAAGCTTTTAATCTGTCAAGTAAATGTACCAACAGAAAAGTTCCTAACTGTCTGTTTGTTTTAATTTGAATTCTTGTCAACGTAGTTATTAAATCAGAGCTAATATCGATACAAATGTTTAATGTAATTTTTGTGATAGTTTCAATAAAAGGTCTATTTTCTGGTAGACCAACATAAATTGAAGTCTCTTGTGAAATTACATTTTTCCTAATTACAGTAAAAGCAATTTAATACCGGAAAAAGGATGAACTCGCGAATTGGTGGCAAGTTTGTGCAGATAAAGTCTGCTCAGACCTGCGCATCTAAAATATAGGGAAGTCAGTAAACTGACCAATAACCCCTATATTGTTACATTTAATGGTGGCCCGTACGCGTTCCTAAGACGGTTATTAAGTTGTTTTGAGTAGCTTATTGTCACTGTGTTTGTTGGCATAGTTATGTATCCTGTTTTGGACTTTTAGAATAGTTTTGGCTGGTGGGTGTCAGAGATTGCTAATCGTGGCATTGTCTGGTGCGTTTCCCGTTAGAATTATTTTTTTCTTTCACATTCCCACGTGTGCTTGAAGCTGATGAGTGATAAATGTTGTGTCTGTGTTTGTGAGACGTTTATAACGTGTCGCGAGGCTGCATGCATTTTTCATTGTTGTTTCCGCCGTGTCACCACTGCTTCATTTTATTACTTCTGTGGATTGCTGTTGAAAAGCTGTGTCACACATTATTATGCTGCTCCATTAAGTGCCTTTTTCTGTTACAACGTGTGTTGTGAGGTTCGATTGGACCCTCTCAGCTTGGAACGGACGGGATCCGGTTCCGTTTGACGTAAAGTCCGTTGTTGTACACAGTTAGCGTGCTACCTACTTTGGGAGGCGTGGGAGTTAGCCTGGTTGTGTTTTAGCTCATTAACAGTATTTTCTGGGGTGTAAAAATACGTTTATTTTGTGAAAGAGTGTCCAGTACTTTGGGTCGAGCTAACAAGTTAGCGGTACCGAGGCAAGATGGCTGCTTAAAGCGCTGTGATTGGTCCATTGTGTGTCGTGTTCAAAAAAGTTGGTTCTGTTAGACTGCTGGTTGTCAGATTCATTTTTGCACACATTTCTGACAGTTTATCTGTGTTGTTTGGGTTCTATGGACGTGATATCGTCGAAGACTGGCTTAACCGCTGTGTTTTGCGATATTTATGACTGTTTTAGAACGTTGAAAAGTCTGTTCCACGCTTTTGTTCGACCGACCGCAGGTCCGTGAACACACCGCTCGAACGGCACGTCACATGTGGGTGGCGTTAGGTTTAGAAGACACAATTTCCCATGAACACTTGGGTTTTAGAACTACAGTTCTGTCTTCGCTGTGATTGGTCGATTACGCTGTAAGTGTTGACGCTAAAGGGGGGTGAGGAGCTCACTCCTCGTCAACTTTCACTTCGGCTGCTTGTCCCAGACAAGTTTCCATGCTTGTTTGTCCATTACTGTCATTGAAAAGACTGTTTAAACGCGGTGTTTTTGAGACTTTAGTGAATGTGGGAGTCAGTTGTTCTAAGACTACCGATCGCCATGTGACCAGGTCACGTGACACCGGGAGCTACAACTGCTTTATGTGGACCGACCTTGTTTTTCTTTTAAACACAGTTTAAAAGGTTTCACAGTTCAACCAATGTTTCTCACATCGTTTCGTATTTTGTGAGGCTGGGGTTCTAGAGTTTTGTCACGTCAAAGCTCTGGATATTTCTGATTGATGCTTTTGACCCGTTGTTAGACGTCTGTGAATGTTTGGCAGCTCACGGCTTCGCTCACGGGTGATAACAGCGCCTCTATAGAGGTCAGATAGAGAATTTGCAGTCGCTGTGATAAAACTTATCCAGCGCGGCAACCCCATCTGCTGGTTACTTTGGAAGACGCAGTCTTCCTGTAATTTGTACATGTTGAATGTTCCTGTTTTTGAATAGAGTACATTTTGAAATGTTGAGGACACAGCACCCTTTCATTTGATTTTCACATATAATCAAATGTTGATGGCAGAACAGTTACACAGATTTAATACAGACATGTCTGCTTTTTGATAAACTTGACACTTTTATCATAAATTCTGTGCAAAACAAGCTGTCTGTCCCTGTTTATTTTAAACTGCAAGTTTAAAATAACACACATGAGGCGTCTTTTGTTTTGATTTTCACAAAAATCTCACAACGACAGCCGTTTTTGTTTGACCTTGTCACAGGTCGACAAATTAATAACAATCACTGATTTTTATTTGATTTCACATCTTGGACTCCATGTTGACTGCCGCAGGCATCACATGGTGGGACTGCACACTGTGAAATGAGACCCACTTTACTTGATTTTTCACAGAAAATCAGTACAAAGATGGACGTTCTAGCAGGTGCATCAACAAATTGTGGGCTTGTTTCATCATTTGATAGGTACTTAGCTGCAAAGAACGTCCTTCAGGAACCAGGTGAACATCCCCTGGTGTTTTACGACAGGCTCCTCTCTGCTTACACAGGGGACAAAACTGTCCCTGGAATTGAGGAAGATTACCTGTTTAAAAGTCGTTTCACTTTGAATCTAATACCTTTCATAATGAAATGTGTTCGCTTCAATGTTAATTGCAAAGAGAGTACCATGGCAGAAATTAAACAATGTGCTGTGGAATTTTTTGACATGCTCGAACGACGAAAGACACCCTCAGTGGTGTGCCCAGGTCAAAAGGTCACATCCCACTCGCAGGAAATAGAAGAGGTTCCCTCTCCTACAGAGTGCGAGAGTATACATGTTTTTCATGATAACAAACCGCAGATTGTGTCCAGCTGGAACAGTGACTCTGATCGGTTCACGGGGAGTTCTGAACCCCCTGCCCCTCAGGTCGAGAACCCTGAGATGAGCAATGAACCACAAAAGGCAGGTGTTCGCTCTCTAGATGAACCCAGATGGTTCGGATCGAACCAAAAGAGTTCTCACCTAGGTCTCACAGTGGGTGAACTTCGAGAGAAGTTGATGTCTGGGAGCCGTGACCCTTTGAAAAATGGTCTGTCCCGACATGTGCCCCCGAGAAGCGGCCCTCCTGCCCCTGCCCCTCGAACTGCACAGTTTGAGACATGCAATGAGTCACACATGCTCCAGATTATGGAAACGGCGCCTCCGCGCGTGGACGTGACTGAGGTTGTGAGTTGTTTGTCAAATGATTTGAATGTTACAGTGGTTGACCAAGCTGACACAACGTGTGACGTTGTCCTTGATGATAACACAAACAACGTTGTTCAACCTGACGAAGCGACGCGCAGCACTGCCTTTTGCAACAACTCAGTGCACACAGTTGACAACATCGTCAACACTGACAAAGATGCTGACAGCAAACAAATTGCTGATGATCAGCGTCCTGAAAGTCCAGATGCTGACAGCAAACAAATTGCTGAAAATCCACATCCTGAAGGTCATGAGGCAGACAGCCATCATGATGCTGACAGCGACGATGATTACACAGACAGAGTCACACGTACACAGAAACGTGTGAAAAAACCTGAACGGTTTCTGTGTAACTTTATAAAAAGGGGGATAGCTAAGAGAGCTTACCTGCCACTCACATTGGAAGGGGTCCTCGCGCAAGAAGCACTCCTGGTTTGCGGCTCAGACGTGTCTATCATGTCAGCCGAACTGTTTGAGGAGCTAAGGACCGCCGCTAACGATGTTGACAGGCAAATACCCTTTGTGAAATACACTTATGGTGAGCAACAGGGCCTCGCAAAGACGAGAACAACCCTAATAGCCATGGTTCACATGCAGATTGGCGAAATGTCACTATACCACCCGGTATATGTGTCTGAACTTGACTCACTCCAGACTCCATTTGTGGTTGGCCAAGATTTTATAAATCGCTTTGAAGCGATTATAAATTATGGCAATCAGACAATGTGGGCCACAGTGAGCAGTCCACTGCCAATCGAGGTACCTCCCCAAGGTCAGGACACTGACTGTCTAACAACAAGTACCGCTGACAGTCACTTGGACTCCATTGTTACGGATTTTGAGGACCCCTCCTCAAACAAAAGGGGGGTGAACTCACACTTCCTACCACAGGTAGAGGAAGGTGTGGAAATCCAAGGATCCCACACCGAGGACGCTGTACTGTCCTCTGGGACAGGTAATTCAGTTATCAGCCAAGCTTTCAATGAAACCTTGGTTCCAGAGCATTTGAATCTAGAACTACTCAGAAATGACATAGTTCTTACAGACTCAAAGAGCACCTCTTCAGTCATGAAGTGGGAAGACATACATCACAACGACAGAGGCACGCCTGCGACGGCGCCGACAGTTGTGACACACCTGAATTACGCAGAAAGAGGTAAACGTACAGAGATACGTTGGCCGAAACCTAAGAAGTTCCTGCGTACTGTCTACTCTAAGCTGCGTAAACAGCCTAAACTAAACAAAGGCATCCTAACTCGTGCCCATGGACGGACGTCCACACCTGTGCGCGTGGTCCCTCATGACCACAGGGGGGTGATGTTAGGTCATGCCCATGTCAAGGACAAAGATTTCAATAACCCCACAAACGACAAAGATCTCGCAAACTCACAGACTTCATGGGAAAACAAGGTCGTCCAAGCACAGGATAGTAAATAAACTAAACAGTTTAAACTATTCTAGTTGCGAAAAGAAACCGTTCCAACTAGAACTTAGAAACGCTAAGCATAAAACCCACAACAAAAAACTAACCTTAACAACCGTTTAAATCTGCAGGATTTAATTGACATCGGTTATAAAGCTAAGAACTGTTTTTCTTGTGTGTGACACGTTGGAATCTGACGACCAGAGTGAGTTTGTTGTAGTGAAACGTTGTTTTTAGTTGCTTAATTGCTACTTTTGTGTTATTGAAGTTGTTATTGTTTTCTGAACACTCCCAGCCAAAAGAGGTTTTGATTGTTGATAAGTTGAAGACTTAAATGGATTTAACTATGCCAACATGCTGTTCATTTTGTTAAAGATCTCAATCTTTGAAGAGTCATTGTAGATCAATACTACTTAAGGTACTATAATCTACACTGACCTCCCAATCATTTAGGTAGAACCGATTCGATCGTTTCTATTCTAGATCTATTCATTTTGATGAGTCTTGCCATAGACTTCAAAATTTATAGGGAATACCAAATCTTGCGTCGTTCGTCTAAGAGACAACAGACATTTAGACCAAACTAGTTTTCATTTTTTTATTTTAGTTTAACCTAAACTAAATAATGAATGGAGGAATAGTTTGAATGAAGAGGCCTTCGTTACAGAAGCCCTCTACATTTCTATAGGTATAGATCCCTATATCTGATTTTTACAGCATTGATCCACCCCTTAATTGGTAATTGTAGCTGATCTAATCCATGATAGCTTACATACCAGGTGCATATAGGTAAGGCTTAATGTAGAATCCCTATCATAAGCCCACCTAAAACCACATAATTGCATGACACATTGAACCAGGGTGGCACCGACTGGAAGCCATCCAGCCTGCAACCTTCGATGTGGGGACCTGCTGATCCAACGTTGGTCTTCAACCTTCATCCAAGGGCCGCCTCCTCTGCTTCAATCGAGGGATCCCCTCTACATGCTGATTAAAAACCATTCTTGCTGATGAAATCAATAACCCCCATCGTTGTGGATTTACCGTTGTGGATTATAAGACTTTGTTTCCAAGGGATCACAGACTCAGTTTTCCATGGGTTAACAGACTATGTTTTCCAAAGGATTGAAAGCTTACCGCAATGGGATTACCTACGAACAGTATGGAATTTCCAAAAACATTATGGGAGTATAATTTTGAACTTTTTTTGATTTTTTTTTTTCCACTTGCTGGATTACATAGAGGTCAGAGACATTCGGTGGTATCCTTTCGTGTTGGAACTCATCTCCAAGGACAGGCGATGACTTCCAAAAAGGGGGACTGTAGTGATACACCTAATCTCTGATATTGTAGGCTTGACCTTCAAGTACACCTCTCTGCATCTCTTTGAAACTCTAAGTGTTACACCTTCTTGAAGCCCTCAAGGAGACGAGTGGACACTATTTTGGTTAACAATTATTATGAATTAATGGACACTAATTAATCAGATTGAACTTTCTTTTTAATGTGTGTTAATTCAGAATTGATCTACAGTATATTTTGTCATTTTAATGATGATCTGTTACTTGCATGAGTTTGACCTTTCTGGTTTTATTTCTGCAAGAACAAGCAGGTTCTGAATCTGGGACGTAAAGGCTGTGCAACTTCCTTCTCTGTTTTGTCTGTGAAAGTTAGACATAATATTCTCTGTGCTCACAAGCAGGCCATCTGGCTGTTTATGTAAACAGTTTTCCTGTTGTCCGTCAAGAGACTTTCTGCCTATGGAATTAAACTTCCATCTTTTATTTTGTTAAAACCAGCCAATAGTTATTAAGGAGGTGGGTCAGACCCCGCCTCCCATATAAAGGTCATTTCCTGCATTTTTCTTTAGTGCTTTTTGGAGAGAACTGGTCACAACCTGCTTCTCTCCTCTGGGAAAGCTGGAGACGCTCCGGTCATTGTGTCAAATCGACCCACGTCTCAGCTGGAGTCACGGCAAAGCCTTGCTGTGCCTCGAAACACTCATTTCTGAAAGAATTTGTTTTCGGAAGTTTTATTTTGAAAGTCAGTCAGCGCAGTTATTAAATCAGAGCTAATATCGATACAAATGTTTAATGTAATTTTTGTGATAGTTTCAATAAAAGGTCTATTTTCTGGTAGACCAACATAAATTGAAGTCTCTTGTGAAGTTACATTTCTGGCTAATTACAGTAAAAGCAATTTAGTACCGGAAAAAGGAAGAACTCGCGAATTGGTGGCAAGTTTGTGCAGATTAAAGTCTGTTCAGACCTGCGCATCTAAAAATATAGGTAAGTCAGTAAACTGACCAGTAAGTCCTATATCTCTAATGGTGGCCCAGTAAGTGTTTAAATACCTTACAGCGCCATTATTCGTTACACTGGAATAATTTGCCACTCACCGCCGACGTAACGCGTCATCCACCGCTAACGCGCCGCGTGACCGCTGAGTCAACCCGGCAATATGGACCGAGTGTTTAGCTCTGCTGCTAATGTCTGCCAGAAGCTAACAGAAGCTAAACACGAGACGAGTTTGTCTCTGAAAACACAAATAAAAAATGTTTTCTCTAGGACATAGTTAAGTACATTGGAGCCTTATAGATACTCTGTAAGCAGAAATAAATATACACGATTGGTTTCGAAGCTATTTATAACATAAACAGAAGCTAAACACGAGACGAGTCCGTTTCTGAAAACACGAATAAAAAATCGAATTTTATGTCAAATGTTTTCTCCAGGACATAGTTAAGTACATTGGAGCCTTATAATTACTCTGTAAGCAGAAATAAATATACACGATTGGTTTCGAAGCTATTTATAACGTAAACAGAAGTAAACAGAAATAAAACGAAGGCTAACACGAGACGAGTCCGCCTCTGACACGAATAAAAAATAGAATTTTATGTCAAATGTTTTCTCCAGACCATAGTTACGTACATTAAAGCCTTTTAATTACACTCTGTAAGCTGAAAAAATATACACTGAGTGGTTCCGAAGCTATTTATAACGTAAACAGAAGTAAACAGAAATAAAATGAAGGCTAACACGAGACGAGTCCGCCTCTGACACGAATAAAAAATCGAATTTTATCTCAAATGATTCATCCAGCCATAGTTAAGTACATTAGAGCCTTATAATTACACTCTGTAAGCAGAAAAAATATACACCGAGTGGTTCCGAAGCTATTTATAACGTAAACAGAAGTAAACAGAAATAAAACGAAGGCTAACACGAGACGAGTCCGCCTCTGACACGAATAAAAAATCGAATTTTATCTCAAATGATTCATCCAGCCATAGTTAAGTACATTAGAGCCTTATAATTACACTCTGTAAGCAGAAAAAATATACACCGAGTGGTTCCGAAGCTATTTATAACGTAAACAGAAGTAAACAGAAATAAAACGAAGGCTAACATGAGACGAGTCCGCCTCTGACACGAATAAAAAATCGAATTTTATCTCAAATGATTCATCCAGCCATAGTTAAGTACATTAGAGCCTTATAATTACACTCTGTAAGCAGAAAAAATATACACCGAGTGGTTCCGAAGCTATTTATAACGTAAACAGAAGTAAACAGAAATAAAACGAAGGCTAACACGAGACGAGTCCGCCTCTGACACGAATAAAAAATCGAATTTTATCTCAAATGATTCATCCAGCCATAGTTAAGTACATTAGAGCCTTATAATTACACTCTGTAAGCAGAAAAAATATACACCGAGTGGTTCCGAAGCTATTTATAACGTAAACAGAAGTAAACAGAAATAAAACGAAGGCTAACATGAGACGAGTCCGCCTCTGACACGAATAAAAAATCGAATTTGATCTCAAATGATTCATCCAGCCATAGTTAAGTACATTAGAGCCTTATAATTACACTCTGTATGCAGAAAAAATATACACCGAGTGGTTCCGAAGCTATTTATAACATAAAGAGAAGCTAACACCAGAAGCTAACAGAAGCTAAATGCTACAAAAAGATTGTTGTTTTTTATTTATCTCAAATATCTTTTTAAAAGTGGTTCCAAATCTGAGTTTAATAATTACAGACCTATATCATTATTGCCACAATTTTCAAAAATCTTGGAGAAGCTGTTTGCAATCAGAATGGATCCATTTGTTGACAAATTTAATATTCTCACCAACAATCAATATGGATTTAGAACAGGAAATTCAACATCCATGGCTCTGATGGAGTTGATGGAATTAATTACTACAGCGGTGGATCAAAAGCAGTATTGTGTGGGTGTTTTTGTTGATTTAAAGAAAGCATTTGATACAGTGGATCATAATATACTCCTTGACAAGTTACATAGATATGGTATTAGAGGATTGGCATTGAAATGGGTTTGTAGTTATTTGAGTAAAAGGAAACAGTTTGTGCAGATGGATGAGGTGAAATCTGAGCTCAGCACTATAACATGTGGAGTTCCTCAGGGATCGATACTAGGACCAAAACTATTTATATTATATATAAATGATTTGGTACAGGTATCAGGACTCCTCAAGTGCATTCTTTTTGCTGATGACACCACTTTTTTTGGTTGTGGTAACAATATTCAACAAACTTTAAAATTAATGATGACAGAACTTGCAAAAATTCAGAATTGGTTTAAAATTAATAAATTAACGTTAAATTTGGATAAAACTAGTTATATGATCTTTAGTAATAAAAATAAATCAATTGATGTTCCATTTTTAATTGATGGATCTGAGATTCAGAGAGTTTCTGAAGCGAAGTTCTTGGGCATCATTATTGATGAAAAATTGTCTTGGAAACATCATGTAAGTTCAGTTAAAGCAAAATTATCGAGGTCTATTGCGATATTTTACAGAGTTAGGGATTTACTAAATGATAAAGCACTTTATTTGTTGTATAATACATTATTTGTGCCACACTTAATTTATGGTATTAGCGTTTGGGGTACGGCGTGTAAATCAATTACAATGCCAATTTTTATTTTGCAGAAAAGAGCTATTAGAATTATCACCAGAAAGAATTCTCATCATCCTTCAAGCATTTTGTTTTATCAAACAAAACTGTTGAAATTTTATGATTTAATTGATTATAATATTTTGATAACTTTGTATAAAGCTCAGACTAATGCACTTCCTTCTAATATTCAGAAATATTTTGTCAGAAGGACGAGTAATTATAATCTTAAGGGGACAGATATATTTGTGAAGCCACCTTTTAGGACTAGTTTGAGGGGAAGATCTACCATAATTGAAGGAATAGGGTTATGGAATAAATTGGAGTCTGATATTAAAGTGGTCAGATCAATTGTTACATTCAAAAGAATGATTAAATTTGAACGGTTAAAAACATATATTTAAATGAGTTGAAATTTGGAAGTTGTGTATGACACCGAGGGTAGTAACTATTATTTAAGTTGTTCACTATTTTGGAAATTACATGAGTTGGTTGTATCATGTGTTTATTTTTAAAGGTTAAAATTAAGTTAATGTGTTGTATAATAAAATTATTTATTTTGTAATCCAAGTAGTTGGGTATATGAATTGTTTATCTGAGAAAAAGGGGCAGAAAAAATAAGATTTTTTTCTTCTTCTGCCGCCTTTCATTTTATACATATTTTTTTCTCTTTTTTTCTGTATTGTATTGTTTTCTTGTTTTAATCATAAAATGAATGAATAAATAAATCAAATCAAATCAAATAAAAAAAAATCAAATAAAGCTACTCACTTGTAAACGTCCACACTGTGATTCCATTCTGTGCGGTAAGTTTCAGAAAAATCCGCTGAGTTGTTCTTGACTTATCTTGCTAACAAACAGCAAACAAACAGAGCTAACAGAAGTTACATCCAGACCAGGAGGCCGACCGAGTCAGTCCGAGCAGAGGAGCTTTTTTTCGGACACATGAGCTGGAAACTGTCTTCTTCTTCTTCGGTCGGTGTACTCCTCTGGAAGTGGTACTGCACTGTGCCCCCTAGCTGCCGAAACTGGTACTGCACTAGGCCCCCTAGCGGCCGAAAGTGGTACTGCACCATTTTCTGGCAAAGTGAAAAAGGGTCACAACTCAGCCAAAAATTGGTCTAAAATACGGAAAAAATTCCATAAATAGGTCACACTGGTGTATAGGTCGCAGGCCTTGAAAAAACCATAAAAAGGTGCGACCTATACACCGGAAAATACGGTAATTATATGCAGGATGAAAAGCCTTGTAGTGACGCCCTGGGCAGGGAGCGCGCTCACCTCCAGTCAGGCAGTTGAGTCACGTGCAAGGGTCCAGCCTTGATCAGGTTGAAGCGAGGTGAAGTGCAATAAGATTACGGAAATGAGACGCGCTGCATGTTTTATACCAGGAGGGCAGGGCCTCCTGCTCATGCAGAAGTCTCATTGGTCTTGACAGGCGTAATGAAAGAAACTTCACAGGCGAACGCGCGGGGGTGCAATTCCCCATACTTAATGTGTTGTACCGAGTGTACCGACCGAAAGGGAACTCATAACCCTTAAAAACTTAAAACCTTACTTTCACCACATATTACAAAAATGAGTTTCCATTATGGGTTTATAGCAGCTTAATGAATTGTTCTGTTACACTGAAGTATGCTTCTATGGATATGTTCCCCTTTGCTTTTTCTTTTTTTTTTTTAAACATGTAATTTAAGCACAATGTGGGCAACTTAAAATCTTACTTAGGGTCAGGACCCCATTGTGGTCTGTGAAACATGAAGTAGAGGTTCCTGAGATAATTGCAGAGTTCAAATAATATTGCTGCTGGCCTTAAAAAAAATTCCCATAATTGTTGTAAAAAAAAAATCAAAATTGTCATAAACAGATTAGAAAATATTAATGCCATGGTTGCTGAGGCTGTTTGTACTGTCATTATGAACTTATTGGCTGACTGCAATGTAGCAATGTTTGTTTACTTCAATCAATGATTTCCAGGGTTGCAAATATTTGTCACAGATATTTTGAAGGTCAAGAGTGAACAAGTTTGGGAATCATTTAAAACTTTGAAGTTCTTTGATTGGACTGAAAATAATTTATTTCAGTGAGATTTGGACGTATTTATTAATTACACTGGAAGCTCAGTGTGAAAAAACAGTTTAAAAATCAATAGAAGAATATTTAGCACTCTAAATACTAAATGTTTACTAACAAAAAAAATCCTGGGAGTATTTTATTATTTATTTATTTTTTGATATTGAACAAGCCTATTATTATCCATCCATCCATCCATCCATCCATTTTCGTCCGCTTATCCGGGGTCGGGTCGCGGGGGTAGCAGCCTAAGTAGGGAGGCCCAGACTTCCCTCTCCCCAGCCACTTGGAGCAGCTCCTCTGGGGGAATCCCAAGGCGTTCCCAGGCCAGCCGAGAAACATAGTCCCTCCAGCGTGTCCTGGGTCTTCCTCTGGGTCTCCTCCCGGTGGGACATGCCCGGAACACCTCACCAGGGAGGCGTCCAGGAGGCATCCTAACCAGATGCCCGAGCCACCTCAACTGGCTCCTCTCGATGTGGAGAAGCAGCGGCTCTACTCCGAGTCCCTCCCGGATGACTGAGCTTCTCACCCTATCTCTAAGGGAGAGTCCAGACACCCTGCGGAGAAAACTCATTTTGGCCGCTTGTATCCGAGATACATCGGAGAATGTATTCATTCATTCATTCATTCAACCTTTATTTATACAGGCTAGCCTCGTTGTATTCCGTATTCAGTATTCCGAGCCTATTATTATCTTACAGAAAATAGCTAAGAATCATAACAAGAGTGCATTGCTGTCATCCATCTAATATATTGTTTTCTAAAATGAAACTAGTGAAGTTCTATGATCTGGTGGAATATAATATTATTTTATTAATGTATAAAGCACAGAATCAAACACTACCTCCAAATATTCAAAAACATTTTGTAAAGTGGGAAAGCAGTTATAACCTTAAGGGAACTGATATTTTTGTTAAACCACGTTATAGAACAAGTTTTAGGAGTAGGTCTACTTTAATACAGGACATAGGTATGTGGAATGGTTTGGATAATACAGTACTGTACTGTATTGTCAAAAAGGTGTTTATATTTAAGAGAATGATTAAGAGTGAAGTCTTGAAAAAAATATAAATGGTGAAAATTATAAGTATCATATATTTGTGAATTGTAATAAGTTACAAAATTGGTTCATCGATAATTATTGTTTAAAATTGATTTTTTTGAATTAATTTTGTTTTAAAAGGGGCATATACATGTATTATAAGATTTTTTTTCTTCTTCTGCTTCCTTTCATTTTAAATTTGTTTGGTTTTTCTTCTTAATATAGTTTTGTAAATATATTTTTTGTGTTTTAAATTTGAAATTAACAAACAAATAAATAAAATAAAATAAACAAAAAAACAAACAAACTACGTAATAAAAAAACGGAGTGTGCACTCTTCACTTTGTTTTCCCTATCTGTTCCGTCCAGCTTCCTGTTACGTCACACGTCGAGCGGCGCAGGGAAGTCCGTCACCGTCGCTCGCCTCTCGGTTGCACCCCGCAATACCATTCGAGGTTCTGATCGGCTCCATTTTTTTTATTTGGGTTCAATTTCAGTCTGTAGCCGACATTATTAAGGATATATATCGACGAATAAACACACTGTGGATTTGAATTGTTTTTGTGCGGCTGCTGAAACCGTGGAGTAAAACGAAAGTTAAGGGTCGGAAAATGAGTGTGGAGGCGTACGGGCCGAGCTCCCAAACCCTCACCTTCCTGGACACCGAGGAAACCGAGCTGCTCGGAGCGGACACCCAGGGCTCCGAGTACGACTTCACCGATTTCACGCTTCCAAGTCAGACCCAAACTCAAGGCCAGAGCCAGCTGGACGGCCAGGTTTGACACTTTCTATGTCTCATGAACGCGCGGTAATGACGTTAGCAAGAGTTAGCTTAGCCCGCTCTCATTAAATTTAGCCTCACTTAGCTTCGCGTTAGCTCAGTTAGAAAGACCGTTAACTGAACTTCTGATCACACGCCAATCGCCTTAATACGTTTTTATGAACTTTTCGATGTAAACCAAACTTACTGGCTCGCAAAGACGCAATGATTTGTAAACGCTGTCGTTCTTTTCAACCTGTTATTAAGTGGCTTTTCCGCGCTGTGCGCCTCAGCCGTTAGCATCTTCGTTAGCATCATTGGTGTGTTTGCTAAAACGATGTTTGCCGTGCTGCAGGTTAATGGTCCAGATGAAGGTCTCCACAACGGAGGATTGGATGACTCCGTGATCAAAACCAGCCAGTTGCTGGGCGAGCTGAACTTCGAGGAGGATGAAGAAGACACGTATTACACCAAAGACCTCCCCGTACACGCATGCAGGTACTGTCTGACAAACAGGAGCACCACATGTGCATATCAATGCGTAGATTCATCTGTCACTGTCACCCTGTCATCACACAGTACTTTTAACAATCGTGATTTATTTTTTTATTTTTATTTTTTTACACAACAAACCCTGTGTATAAATACCATAAAAACAACAACGGTCTCGATCCTGTGTGTCTGTCAAAACTACTGTACCGTATCGTCATGGTGTCAAATATGCTATTCAAGTTTGATGATCTGTTCATGCCACGAGTCTTAAACATAGGTCTAACAGTAATCACGTCGATCTACTGTCACAATTGTTGGCAAATCAATTTGGATGGACCTGGAAAAAAAAAGAAGAAGAAAGAAAGCATTACTGTCATCCATCAAGCACATTATTTTATCAACTGAAGTTATTGAAGTTCCATGATTTGGTAGATTATAATATTTTATCAGTTATGTATAGGGCTCATATCCAAATGCATTTTATTAAAAGACAAAGTTGTTATAATTTTAAGGGGACAGAGATATTTGTAAAACCAAAATTCAGAACTAGTTTGAAGGGACGGCCCACCTCAATCCAGGGAATTGGATTGTGGAATGGTTTGAAGAATGAAGTTAAAAATGCCAAGTCAATGTGTACATTTAAGAAAATTATCAAAACTGAATTGTTAAAAATATATACCGGGTATATGATGTAGCGTAATGTGCATTGTATTAGTTAGAAAATTAGAAAGAGTTATTCATTTTGTACTGTTACTGGAAGATTAATATTGTTTGAATTGATTATTTGAAAAAAGGGGCAGATAAATAAGATTTTTTCTTCTTTCTGCTACCTTTTATTTTTTTATATTTTGTACGTTCTCATTTATGGGATTGTTTTGTACAGTATTGTGCTTTTTTTTTTTTTGTAATTTTTTTTTAAACAAATTTAATAAACATAAAAGGAAGAAGCGTGTAAAAGAAAATAAGATAAAGATAAGCTAGATCTCCATTGATGCCGCAGGAATGGATGGATTGTTTTTCTGATTCTTGTGCTTATTGTCATAATTTATACTGTACTGATCTTTATTTAATTTACTGGAACGAAACCTTTAAACAGATGTAGAAGTACCAAACTTACTATTAAAAAATTATCACTTTTACAACTAGGAGTCAGGTACCGGTCTGTAAGGAGAGATTATTAATTCCCATGTTTCCTTCAAATAATGCTACTTAGATGAGTGCTGTATGCTTATGGTCAGTGATAAATGCACGTTCTTTCTAGTTGACGCAGTATCTCAAATGCTTTTTTGTTTTGCAGCTATTGTGGTATCCATGACCCGGCATGTGTGGTGTACTGTAACACCAGCAAGAAGTGGTTCTGTAACGGCCGTGGCAACACATCTGGCAGGTTTGTAACCTTCTCAGCCTTAATGTTACTTAGACAAGTGTGACGATGTGCTTTGCAAACTGTTATTACAACAAAATAAACAGCTTTATCAGTTGTTTCATTACAAGTTTCTTAACTTCCAGCCACATTGTGAACCACATGGTGAGGGCCAAATGCAAAGAGGTGACACTGCATAAAGATGGACCGCTGGGTGAAACCGTGCTGGAGTGCTACAACTGTGGATGTCGCAACGTCTTCCTCCTGGGCTTTATCCCGGCCAAAGCTGACTCTGTGGTGGTGCTTCTTTGCAGGTAAGTGTGGAAAGCAGACGTCTGTTCTCTGGCTGGTTGTTGTATAACACTGCTCTTAAATTATCATTATTTTTCTTGTCAAATTCCTCATAAGAGAGCACGTAACATCTGAGACCGATAATTTAGATTCCTACTTTGAAAAGTCGGGTTTGCTGTAATGTTTATTCATTAGGACTTATATAGGTTTCATTCCTGTAAGTTGAAGTGTTTACCCTGCACTTAATTTTGATTTTAAGTCTTGCAGAAAATATTAGAATGATGTTTAAAATTACAAAACTGATACTAGTAAAGGTCAGATATTTTAACCTGATGAAAGTTGTTCTAACTGGACTAACAAATACATTTAGGTGTGAAGATCTTATGAGAAACTCTGAGGAGTTGAAATCAACGTCCATGTGTCTTCTCTGTTGTGCAGGTTTTATTACATTGTCTTTACTGTCTGTTTGAATCTTTTCTGTCCATATAGGCAGCCCTGTGCCAGCCAGAGCAGCCTGAAGGACATCAACTGGGACAGCTCACAGTGGCAGCCACTGATCCAGGATCGCTGCTTTTTGTCCTGGCTGGTGAAGATCCCATCAGAGCAGGAGCAACTCCGAGCTCGTCAGATCACTGCCCAACAGATCAATAAGCTGGAGGAACTCTGGAAGGTAAAGAACGTCTCTTCTTGTTGGAGGGCAGGGCAGTGTTTCAAACACGTAGCCATCACAGGTTCAAGAGCTGTGACAGCTGTTAGTTTTAAAGATGTCTGTCAGTGAAGGAAATGAAAGTTCTTGTGATCTTAGAGTTTGAGGAGCTGTTTTTTGTGATGTCTTTGTTCTTCCAGGACAATCCCACTGCTACCTTGGAAGACCTGGAGAAACCTGGTGTAGACGAGGAGCCCCAGCATGTGCTGCTGCGCTACGAGGATGCTTACCAGTACCAAAATATCTTTGGCCCTTTGGTCAAACTGGAGGCCGACTATGACAAAAAGCTTAAAGAGTCCCAGGTACAAAGACATTAAATCTACATCAGAGAGTCATCTAGCTTGAATTAACTTACACAGATGTGTTTCCATGGTGTGTACTTCCTCAGCTACATGAGCAGAAATTTCAAAAGCACAGAAACTAATCTGTGTTAAGCACTTGCTTTATAGCTGTTGTCACAAGACCCTGAAATTAACAGCATTTCCCCTGTTGGATATTTTTAATAGTTTCTTCTTTTTTTTTCAGCTGTTATTAATATTATTATTATTTTATTTTTTTATTTGTTGCTTTATGCTTCTTTTTTTCTTTTCCAGACTCAAGACAACATAACAGTCAGGTGGGACCTGGGACTGAACAAAAAGCGGATTGCGTATTTCACTCTGCCCAAGACGGATTCAGGTGGTAATTTTCTAAGCTTTTTTTCCTCCCAGTGGTTCTGTGGTGCAGGTGTAGCTCCTCCCATCGGCCATCAGAATTGCATGCAGCCTTCCTGATCCATGCGTCGTTCGGGGGCATGTCTGCGTGGTTTTGTTTTAGTCTCTTGTTATAGTGGGGTATTGTAGAAAAAAAATTTTTTTTTTGACATGGCACAAAAAGTTTCTGAGTCGTTTGTTTCGATTTCAGACATGCGCCTGATGCAAGGTGATGAGATCTGCCTGCGCTACAAGGGAGACTTGGCTCCGCTGTGGAAGGGCATTGGTCACGTCATCAAAGTACCAGACAGTATCCTTTATTAATTCGCTAAATTGTCCACACTGCTTCTACAATTAATTTTTTAGAAACATTTTTAGGACAAGCCTTGGTTTCCTTAATGTTGTGTGTTCGAAGACTATGGCGATGAAATTGCCATTGAGTTGCGGAGCAGCGTTGGAGCACCTGTGGAAATCCCACACAACTTCCAGGTGGACTTTGTTTGGAAATCCACCTCTTTTGACAGGTGAGCTGAAATCGCAACGCTCCAATTCTGTTGAAAACAATTATTTTTTACAGTTTCTCATAAGTTATATCTAAGCAGAGGTCACTCTAGACTTTTTCGTTGTCGGTTGTTTTGACAGACTGGGTTAAAAATGTCTGGTCAAAATTTATTTTAATCAGTCATTTAATTTTAAAAAAAAAATTACCTATTTTTTCATTCATTTTAATTAATAAAAGTTCCAAACAAGCTGAACAGAGAATCTACATCTGCAATAACAAAAAAATTAAAATGAAATAACGATGCATAAACAATTAAATTAAACGATAGCCTCTAACCTCCTTGCTACAAGTTGATCGCTCAGTGTAGGGCGGATTACTTGTTTGTCCATCGTCCTCCACTGTATCACTCCCTCTTTTTTCAACTATTTTTTCAACACGATCGCAGTTATTGGGCTTTTTGAAGAAACTTTGTACGCTAAGCTGCCTTGACATTTTTTTCAAATGTAGTCAACAACGTCATGTATTTTCTTCTTTTTCTTCTCCCTTTGGTTTATTGGGGGTTGGCAAAAGCCGTAATGTGCAATTACCGCCACCTACTGGACTGGGGTGTGAAGTTCATGAACCGGTTGGTAGAGAATGGATGTTAATCTGTCAAACGACAGATGGTGTTTTAATTTTTACGTGATGACGGAAAAATCAAAACACCAGTCAAATACGGAAAATATTCGGTTAATGCGACCTCAAATAAGCATTAAGCTTATTAACAAATAAATAAAAATTTAAAAAGTAAATGAAAATCAGTGTTTCCCTTGACTTGCCATGACGAGGTGCTCATCTCATCCATGATTTTGTTGACAGCGCGGACGGAGACGTGTCTGAGCACAGCTTGTACC
>JBBPBX010031742.1:4379-34325 GCA_038048925.1 Garcialebias charrua | reverse complement strand
AGAGACGAGGACGCGCTTTCTGTTGGATTATTCAGACTGTTGGGTAAGAGATTTTATCAGGAGAAACAAATACATTTGTTTACCTGCTCACTGAATTCCTTTGTAAAATCAACTGTTGTGCTAAAATACTAAAATGTTGCACCCCGACGGAGTCACACGATTTATTTATCATAATTTATTTGAACTTGTTCGTGAAATTGATCAGATTAAGGCGTTTATTAACTCAGGTGTGGAATTAAGGAAATAAAAGCAATGTTCTGTCAGTCCACGGTGAAAATGGCTCTAGCCCCGAAAGGGAGTGTTCAGCTGAAATGTTTCAATTTACATTATTATTATATTTAGTTGATGTTTTTCTTCATTCATATCTTAATCTTATTCCTGTTTTTATTTTACATTTTATTGTTGGGTGTAACTGTGTACACAATCTCGTCCCACCGCATGTACCACATTCATTCAACCTTTATTTAGTCAGGTTAATCTCATTGAGCCTTGAGGACTCATTTACAAGAGAGACCTGCTACAAACTAAAGAATGATGACAACAGCAACAGTAGATTTTCCTTGAACAATCAACAATTGACAAACATAAGAGAGAAATTCAGATTTTTATTTTTTAACAAGTTAAAACAAAGATATCAAAGCAGCAAAACAGACAGATTATAAGGCAGATGTAGAAAATCAAAAACAGGAACATGTCTGCATTGGTTTCTTCCAGGATTCCAACAGATTCACATGAGATGCGAATGACGAATAAATCTCTCCGACTCTGACACATTTATTATATAGATGACCTTAGAGATGTATTGCTTATGTTATAGTTCGTGTTCACCAGAATACTAAAGTACTGCCTTGGTTTCATATTGTCAGTAGAAGATACCAAAAAGTAGTTTGTATTGCTGACTTGATCTTTTTGATTGTGATAAAAGAAACATATTGTTTATCTAGTTTATATTTGATGTCTTTAAAGTTATTTTTGTTTGTGTTGTACCTCTCACCTGCCTTCCTCCCTTCGTATGGTGATTGTTGGTCCTTTTCTTTAAGTTTTTTTAGTTTTTAAATTTGTTTATGTGTATGTACTTCTGTTAGCTGTTCCAGTTACTTTAAATAAAACACAAATTTAATAATCCTGAATCCTAAATAAGAATTGACAATTTGAGGGAGTGGTGGCGCAGAGGTTAAAGACGGTGGGCCTGTGATAGGAAGATTGCCGGTTCAATTCCCTGTACAGACAACATCAAAAAATGTGGGTGGAAAAAGGTGAAACATCCACACCTGCCTCCACCCTCATTGGCCCCACCCTGGGCCCCTGAGCAAGGCCCTTAACCCCCACCATCTGCTCCCTGAACAGGTCTCTCTTGAACATGAGTTCTCGTGGCTCAATGAGACTACCTGGATAAATAAAGGGTAAATGAAAATAAAAAACATGGCAATTACAGTTGTTTTGGAATAATGACCATTCTGGAAACATTTACTGCCATTGGTATTGTTTTGAAAATTAATTCAAAATAAATATTTTGCAGGGAATATTTACGTTAGATTATTGTTTTTTTTTTTATTCTGCAGACTCATCCTGTCTTAAAGTGTTCGTGGGGGCGTCTCTACATTGTCCCACAACACGTCTTAGTTTCCTCGTTTGGTCGCAAAACACCCATAATTCATTTAGGCTGCAACAAAAATCTGCCTGTTTTCATCAGATTCTGGTCTCCCAGTCACAGCCCAGTGCCAACCTGACTTTAGCTGCACTCGTTTCTCAAAAGAAAATAATGATTTGAAGTGAGGTCTGTGTAAATGTCACTTGCCTACACAGTTTTTTTAATTGCTGAGGCCTAAAGTTGCTTTTATTTTGTATTTTTCTCACCAGAATAACATCTGTTGTGTTTACAGGTTGCTGCAGCCGGTTTGGATTTCAAGCACCTTTTTAAGGAGTTTATCTGGACGCCTGCCTTAAACCTTTTTTAATCACCTGTGTCTTCCCATGTGGGAAGATGGGGAATGGATTGTCTGAACAACAAAGTCTCTGCCCAAGAATGTCGTTCTTCCAGTCCTTCCACATCGCCATTCTGGGGCTGGACGCTGCGGGGAAGACCACGGTGTTGTACCGACTGCAGTTCAACGAGTTCGTGAACACCGTGCCCACCCGAGGCTTCAATTCAGAGAAGGTCAGGGTGTCTCTGGGCGGCAACAGGACTGTCACGTTCCACTTCTGGGACGTCGGCGGCCAGGAGAAGCTTCGTCCCCTGTGGAAATCGTACACGCGCTGCACGGATGGAATTATATACGTGGTGGACTCTGTCGACGTCGAACGCATGGAGGAGGCCAAGACGGAGCTGCATAAGATCGTCAAGTCCTCTGAGAACCAGGGGGTGCCGGTGCTGGTGGTGGCCAACAAGCAGGACTTGAGGCACGCTCTGGGACTGGATGAGATTGAGAAACTGCTGGCGCTGAAAGAACTGGGTCCTGCAACTCCCTGGCACCTCCAGCCGTCCTGTGCCATCATAGGAGACGGCCTCATCGAGGGCCTGGACAAACTGTACGACATGGTCCTGAAAAGGAGAAAGATGCTTCGACAACAGAAGAAGAAGAGATAAGACTGTGAGGAGACAACAATGTTTTCATGTGAAGGAGAATCTGTTAAAGTTCTGCCGCAGGTTTCTGTTCACGCTGCTGAGTTTTATCAGTCCAAACTGAGCTTTAAGGTTCTCGCTCGTGGTCGTGCTGTTGATCAGGAAGTGAACGTAAAGGAACGCCGCAGGAAGAGTTGAAGGTTTCAAGACATGTGCAAATAGAATGTAAAGAGGGATTAAAGGTACTCGCTGCAAATTCATGAAGTCAAAAAAAACCACAAATCAAAAAGTAAGAAACAAAATCCTCACGGCTTGACGTCGTGTCTGAGACTGGTTTGAGATGAAGCCACAAAGTTGTCGGGACGTGTTGAGTATTCAGGTAGAAGAGTCTGATTTAACTCTGGTTGTTTCAAGTTGTTGGTGCTTTTCCAGTCCGGGTGCATTTTTTGACTCAACACCTAGCGCTCACTCCCCTCCCATCTGACTGTAGACGCCATCGCAGTCCTCTATGACAGGATTTAAAAACCGAGCGTCATGCTGCGTCCTCCATGCTGAACTGTTCTGAACATGTTCATTCTGGACCGTTTTACTCGTTTACGTCTGTCTTTGACATTCTCCCCGGTGTTTACCACAGTTTACGAGCCTTGGCATTTGGCTTGATTTTTCTCGACGGAGACGCATCTGTTGTGCATCGTTTGTACCGACAGTTTTCGACCGGGGTGCTTGGAGGCGGGAAATGCAGCTAGCGCCATAGACAAAGCATTTTAGCTAGCATGCCTGTATTGCGCGTTGCTAACTTAGCTAGCGCAAGGTCAGTGCTGGCAATTGTCGTGGGGGGTTGGTAGGCAGGGCGCTCGGTTCTGTTGACAGGGCAGGGCGCCATGTTTGTAATTCGGGGAGACATTACCACGTTTGTTTACCTACAGCGACTCGAGCCAGCCTAGTGTAGGTCAGTCACATGACGCAAGCTTCCACGTGGTTTCTGGCTAATTCTGTTTTGTTTACATTGAGCGCGTACCCACATTTTGGAATTGCTCTGGAAAACCACTGGAATAAATTTTCATACTGCAACGTATTGTTTTTTTTAAACTAGTCATAATTTGCAGTGGGTACCTTTAAACATCACGGAGGGTTTGGGGTCTGGAAGGCTGTCAGGAGTTGTTTAAAGGATGCTAAATGGTTTTAAAAGGCAGTTTTAAACAACGTTACCAAAAATGAGTAGATGAAGGTTGTATGGGAATGAAATAAATAACCTTGCACCTGAGAGGCAATAGTATTTAATTGTTTTAAATGTTATGACTTCTACATTTTCCACACTGGACTTTTTTTTTTTTTGGTGGGAAAACGAAAGAATGATGTTTATCACGTTATCAGTTTGCCTGCTGTCTTGTATCTATTTCTTTTCTAAAGCACTTTAGAGCATCAATTTTTAAAGAGTTTACAGATTTAAAATTGATTGTGTTTGATTTTATAGATGCGTTTAGACAGAATACCAGAAATGCTCATGTACAGTAGTTTCTCACACTGGCCTTGTTGACCTTTAGACAAGAAATCATTGTTTTGCTAAATAAAGTGTGTTTAGAACCATTTCCACACCGAGGTGTTTATGCTTGAATTTAAAATTCATACCAAGCCTGAGAACTGAGACCTTGTGTTATCTGGGAGAGATAAAATGTTAAAGCAAGCCGTGGGCGAGAACAACGAGCAGCTAAAGTTCTGCAACAAAACAAAATGTATCCTCAGTCAGCCCAACCTTTAATTTTTACTCTACAAATTGGCTTTTGGATTTGTTTTATGCAGCTTTGCACAGTAATTATGTCAACAGACGAGCACACCCAAATCCTGAGCGTGTACTTTAATGACCGCAGGAAAATTGCAACACGCCTCATGGGACTTTTTCCACACAGACACGTCGAATGCTGCTAAAATCACACAGTCTCTGTCAGGCTGTATGTAGAATATGACACGGGTCACATGTTTGACGTGCTGTGAACGGGTTTAAAACAAAGTCCGACTGAACGGAGTCTGAGGAGGCGTTGGACGCCGGGGATGGAACGTGTCGTCAGCGCAGTCTGAGGCAGAGCAACAAGCCGGGGCACGACTCTGACGCTTCAACAGTTGTTCTCTCGCTCCTTTGAAACGAATGAAGCAGCTGCTTCCTGGAATCACTCATGCAACGGGGTAGTTTGCAAATTACCTCGCTGTAATTCTGTTAAACATCAAGAGTTTAGACCTTTATCAGCCGAGGCTCAATCTTTGTTTATCATATTTAAAATTGGAGAACATAATTTGTCTTCTAGGTTTCTCCACATTTTAGTGGTTTTAGGGCTTCACCGTTGATAAGTTGGACACATTTCGATTTATGTGACTCCTATTTTCACATTTTATCAATTGCCCAGATTAAATGAACTAAAGGTCTATCTTTCTTAAATGAATACGTGTCGCCTGCTGACTTTGATCGTCTTGACCGTTAGATGATGGAGATGCAGTTGCAGATGTTTTGCTCATGCAAAATTGCGAGATCTCCCAAGATGTGCTAATGCTCCAAGAATGTGTTGAGGATGACTCCTCGCTATTACCGCTCCAAATGTTAGCACAGTATCGGTAAATATAACTGAGTTATAGACTTTTGTGTTTTCAAAGGTCCGTTCTCTGTGGCCACCATCTTGAGTTGTGTTGACTCCAAAAGTGAACTGGTTGTAGGTGGACACACGATGATCACTTCCTGAGAGCAGGGCTGCACCGATTGCAGTTTTCTGACCGATCATCGATTTCTAAAAAGTCTGACCTACCGATACCGATTTTGTTTTATTAGCAACACTGTCAGGTGTTATAAATGCACCTTCAGTTTTCCAATATTATTTTATTGAGAAACACTGTTCGGTTCGTCATCTCAGGGCACGTGACTAATCTTAACAAACACCCTTGAACAATATCCTAGAAACAATACAAACGTGTTTTAACTGGCCGTGTGGTAGTGCTCTGAAATATAAATGAAGCTCAGACAATTGTTGTTAAAATAAAATAAAAATCTGTAAAATCGGTTTTTCATTTAAGAATTGGCCGATTTCCCAAAATTAAGGAAATCGGGGCCGATCAATCGGCCGGCTGATTTACCGGTGCACCCCTACCTGAGAGTGTCATTAAAATGGGTGAAGTGGTTCTTGAGATATTTTGCTAACAGAGCCAGAGATGATGCAAACATTCAAAATTAAATTAAAAGTATTGCTACAAAATAATGGAATACGTTGTCATTTCATGTATGCCAGATTAAATACTTCCATTAAATTATTTTTTACGAAATTACTAAAGTTGGCCAAAAATTTAGTTGTCAGTATGTGTTAAAAATTGTGTTTTTGTAAACTTGTGCTTTCCCAGTAATTTTAATTTCGGATTGGTTCAGTCTACCGGTATGTATGTCTCACATTTGTGACATCAGTACATTTTCTACAGTACTTAAGTATTTTTGTTTCATGGGTGACTGCCCAACTCATATACTGTAAATTTAATAGTACATTTTACTACTAAGGATATTCTATGTGAAATTACTGTCCTAAACTGTTCTGATAAGTATCCAAATTTCATTTTATACAAATTTACTAAGGATCTTGTACCTGGTTTCACTGTGTTATACATTAAATACAGGGGGTCCCCGACTTACGAGCGCTCTTACATACGAGGTTCCGGACTTGCAAGCTCACTAACGAACAGTAAATTTGTAAAGAACATACAGAAAATACAGCACTTTATGTGTTTTTAGATGAAAGTGTGTTAGCTAACCATTTGTAAATGAGTTTCTGAGCATGTTTATGAACTAGAAAGGTTGTGATGAAAAACGAGTGTTCGTAGTAGCGCTAGCATAAATTTTCCGACTTACGACCGAAAATCCGGATTTACGAGAACACGTGTTTCGTGTTCCGACGTACGAGATTTTCGTCTTACGAGATAGTCGTAGGAACGGAATTCGCTCGTAAGTCGTGGACCGTACAAGTTTCAAACAAGACATAAAATTTTTATAAAATTTATATATATCTTTTCCTTATGGTTGCCAAAGTTTTAAATAAATGAATAAATGAGTAGTATGTGTTAGGGGTGATGGTCAGCTACCTCCATGTCAAGTTTTAGCTCAATGTCTAAACGTGGCTGAGTTATAATCTTTTTTTTTTGTGTGTGTTGGCTAGTGACGGCCATCTTGAATTGGGTTGACTCCAGTAGTTAAACAGTCGTCCATTCAGTTGAGTGTCATCGACCCTCTGGTTCATGACATGACACGTGGTGCAAACGCAGCCTTTCTCTGGCGGTGGAGGCCTTGAACAGGAAATGATGGTACAGCGTTGTGGTCACATGACTGGAAGTTTTCCATTATGTTGGTCAAATGTTTAGGAATCGTGTAGAAGCCCAGGTGCCTCTTCCTTACTCGACTGCCAAGGAAGGAAACGTGTGTCACTTTTCCTGATGCTGCTTTCCTCTCCGTTCTCCAGCTCAGCTCTTTGTGTCCTCTGCTTCGCACATGAACAACTTCAGGCTCAAAAAAGGCGTTCAATACAGGATCAACTGGACTTTATTTGTTCAAATAAACTTCAAATAAAGTCCAGTTGATCCTGTATTGAACGCCTTTTTTGATTTTATCATGTCCTGGACGACTGAGAATCTTCACCAGCAACTTCAGGCTCGTTTCTCTTCCTGCTGCAGCACCAAAGAGCTTCTCTTCACTTCTAGTTGTCTTGTCCTCCTGAAGTCCTCAGGGAAATGTTTATTAGGGTAAATAAACGCCTAAAATCTCAGAAGGCACACTGTGTTCACGGTCATGTTTGGAGTTGTTTACTTAAGACTCGCCTGTTTTTTATGCTTCGGTGGAGTCAGCCCAGATGTTCTCAGGAAAAGCCCGGAGGCCCGACTGCGTGATGGCGTCTGGCTGCACGCTGCACAACATGTTCTGCTCTGAAAGCTCGTTTCTGCAGAGCACGGCGGAGTTACGGGAGGGGCTGAGGGTTTCTCAGAAGTGTTTTTACGATATCTTGGGTGTTGCTCAACAGGGTCGCACCCTCCAACCACTTTGAAGGAACTCATGGAGCCGTCAGAACGGTTCAGTGTTCCTGAAGGTTCGTGCGTAAGCAGCCTGCTGATGTTTTTAATCATCCTTCATGAGAAGTCACGTTCGGTTGCATCACTGTCAAAAGATGGTTGTGAAAATGATTCAGAATCCATTTTGTTTTTTCTGGTCATGGCTGCTTCAGAAAGTTGTTCACTTACTTCGGTCGGAGTTTGTACCAGAAAAAAAAAAAGTTGCTCAGAAATGTATTTGTATTAAACTAAACTTTATTATTTTTCATTTTGAAGTCCTACCAGTTGTCAAACGGTGAAAGATGTACATTTACAACGGAACAACTTTTCTACTCACCCCAATTCAAAATGGCCGCCACAGCAAAAGGATCTTAGCAAACTAAAAATGGCAACAACTCGGTCAACGTTATGAATACAGAGATAAGATTTGGTGTGGTAGTAGCTAAAAATGATTATACTTTGAGGGCTCACTGACCACCCAAAAAGTTTGTGCTTAAAACTTGGTCAATTATTTGTTGTCATCACTGTTAGTAAAATATATCCTGAACATCTGCATGAGCTTGTATGAAATGTTAATATTAGGTTGACATGTATGACTAAGTTTTGGAGTCAACTTTTTTCAAGATGGCCGCTACAGCCAAATGTCATAGTAAAACTAACTCTGTCCTTTCTTTGGAATAGACTATATGCCACGGACATCCGTTCTGGCACTTCTGCATTCATTACCCAGACGGCGCACTTCCGGTTAGCGGGAAAGACACAAACATAAATGTCTAAAACATCTGCATACACACCAATAATAACTATACAGTACACATATAAATCCATATAAAATTATGGCGACATTCCCCCCTACGGATAACCGCAATAAATTTTCGCCCAAACCCCACCTCGGAACAGCTGTTCCCACCGGTGGGCGGACACAATGGAACTCACTTGTAGCGCCAGTAGCACGCAGCCGCTTCCTGTTTCGGGTCGTTGTCATGGTCTGCTACTAGGAGCTAACGCTAACAACAACGGCAGTGGATCGGAACCGGAAGTGTGGGATGTGTCCCATATTTTAACGGAGGTACGTCACACCTACCCGTGGCATATAGCCTATTGTAGCTAAACTTTGTGTGGTAGTAGCTGAGCATCAATCACAACACGCCCTTTAAACCTCTTGCTTGGTCTCTGCTTAAAGCAACCACTGGAGTCAAGCTTCTAACAAAATATGTCATAAACCACCAAACAGACAAAACTAAGGAACTAATCTTTGGATGTACTTCTACAACTGATTATCCTTTGGGGTCCATCAAATTCAAGATGGCCACCTCAGCCAATTGATCTTAGCAAACACATAAAATGTCATAGCTTGGTCAAACTGACAGATATTGAGTTAATAATGAGGTGTGGTAGTAGCTGAGACTAGTTTACAGCACAGACGCTGAATGCTACCCATCACAGGACTCGAGGATGAAGACTGGCTTTTAGTGACTGTACGGTGAATTTACTGCCACTGGAGAGAGAAGAAGGGAAGAGGGAGGCGAGGATCGTGCTGGAGCGGGGAGTTCGTGTTATTCTTTGGACTGATAAGATTCAGCTGACAAAATAAATAAATTAAAAAGTACAGTAAACTGTCCCAGCGCAGTCGGCCCGTGTTAACTAATAGTTTGTTTTTCTACTAAATGAAGGCTGCTTGTTCACTGAACAGATACTTTGTGTTCAGCGTGTTCAGCACATTCCTTTTCAAAACTAAAGCGAGTGAGAAACCTGCAGCGTTACCATCACACGTGTGCTTATTTTGATATTTACCAGATTTCTAAGGGCCTAAATGCTCTACACTGACAGTTTCATATTTAATTAATGTTTGGACAGAAGTAGACGTCACGAACTGGTTTACACGTTATCGTCCTTGTTAATAACAGTCACATTTCATAAAGAACTCCGTTCAGACGACCTGGTAATGAGTTTAAAAATACTGTGCACACCCGCTCTCAGTTTTCAGAAATCCTGTCACTGAAAGTGCCAAGTGCTACGAGCTCTGACTTTAATTTGTTACGAGTTATGGCTCTGGGGGGCAAAAGACCGTAGCCCACCTCTTCACCCACATCCACAGCTAGTGGTTCTCACAGAAAAACGTCTAACATGATTGCTCTGCTCCACACCGAGACATTGACATGACAGCAGGGCACTTTTGATAAGACTTCCACGGAGTTCAAACTTTGACTTTTTGCATTTTCTTTAAGATAATAACCTTATCAAGCTCGCTAGTTCTGAAACCCTTCAGCTGACAAGGCAAACTGCAGCCCCTCCACCCACAAGGGTAAGAGGGGTGTTCTGCAGGCACCCCTGGGACTTGGATAAGGATAGTACCAGTATCTCTGCTGGGAACTGTTGGTGAATGGTACTTGTGAATGAGGGACTCTAAAATGTTTAGAAACATCCAATGGGGTTCTCAGTTTCATGGCGTTATAGTCACAGTCTTTCAAAAGATTTGTGCAACACATGTTCCTACAGGCGTCTTGAACTCATCCTGACATTTACACCCAGATGCAGGAAAAGAGCCACCTGCATCATGAAAGACCTCACTCACCCAGCACACTCACTCTTTGCCCCACTCCCCTCAGGACGGAGGTTGAGGAGCATCAAATGTAGAACCACTAGACTGAGGAACAGCTTCTACCCTGAGGCTGTTAGACTCATGAATAAATAAATAAGAATAAACACTGCAAAATATCACATCATGCTGATGCTGATCTGTTTTCTTGTTGCTGTGTTCATCTGTGACCATCTGCTCATACAGACTCGTGTTCGTGCTGCTGTTTATAATGATGTTTTTCTACTACATTAGGGCTTAGTGTATTACTAGTTGATGTTTTTCTTAGTTAATCCTAGATGTTATTACTGTTTTTCTCTTGCATTTGTTGTTGGATGTAACTGGGACCCTGTGTACATAATCTCGTTTCATCACATGTACCACATGCGGTGCAAATGACAATAAAGACTCTCTGACTCTGACTTATCCTGATGCAGGCTCACTAATCCAGGTAGAGAAATCTAACAAGGTTAAAGTCAGGTCCACTGGACGGATTCTTCTTGTTGAAACGTTTCGTCTGTTATCCAAAAGAATTCTGGATCCAAACAACTAGACTGCATCTAGTCTTTGGGATAAAAGATGAAATGTTTCAACAACAAGAAGAATCCGGCCAGAGGACCTGACTTAACCTTGTTAGATCATCCTGCTTGTTTCTGTTCATGCCAAAGAACTGAAGTTCACCTGTCCAGGGCATACCTGTACTCTGTCTCTTGACTGCTGGAACTAAATGCCAGTTCCTCACAAAACATCACAGAAAAACAGGTAAAGAAAATGGATGGATGATCCATCTACCTATCTTCAAATAAAAAAGGTGAAATGGGCCAAGGCATGTGCAGAAAACAGTGCAAGCACTAAATCAGTTTGATTTCAAACGTTTGCTGTTCCAAAAGTGTCCGGCCGGCTCACTGGTCATCAACACTTTCAGTGAGACTTCAATGGAGGATTTGCCTGTTTATCTGTAATGAGTGTCCAACAGTCGATGTATTTCAGAGTCAGAGATTATTTATTGTTGTTTGCACCACATGTGGTACATGTGGTGGAACAAAATTAGGTACACCGGGCCCCAGTTACATCCAACAATACCGGTAAAATGTAAAAGAAAAACAGTAATAAGATCCAAGATATGAACTAAGAAAAACACCAACTAAAAATACACTAAGCACTGATATCTTAAAAACATTATGTCAAAAAACAGCACGAACATGAGTCTGTGTGAGCAGATGAGCACGAATGAACACAGCAACATGAAACAGATCAGCAGCAACATGAAACAGATCAGCAGCAACATGAAACAGATCAGCAGCAACATGAAACAGATCAGCAGCAACATGAAACAGATCAGCAGCAACATGAAACAGATCAGCAGCAACATGAAACAGATCAGCAGCAACATGAAACAGATCAGCAGCAACATGAAACAGATCAGCAGCAACATGAAACAGATCAGCAGCAACATGAAACAGATCAGCAGCAACATGAAACAGATCAGCAGCAACATGAAACAGATCAGCAGCAACATGAAACAGATCAGCAGCAACATGAAACAGATCAGCAGCAACATGAAACAGATCAGCAGCAACATGAAACAGATCAGCAGCAACATGAAACAGATCAGCAGCAACATGAAACAGATCAGCAGCAACATGAAACAGATCAGCAGCAACATGAAACAGATCAGCAGCAACATGAAACAGATCAGCAGCAACATGAAACAGATCAGCAGCAACATGAAACAGATCAGCAGCAACATGAAACAGATCAGCAGCAACATGAAACAGATCAGCAGCAACATGAAACAGATCAGCAGCAACATGAAACAGATCAGCAGCAACATGAAACAGATCAGCAGCAACATGAAACAGATCAGCAGCAACATGAAACAGATCAGCAGCAACATGAAACAGATCAGCAGCAACATGAAACAGATCAGCAGCAACATGAAACAGATCAGCAGCAACATGAAACAGATCAGCAGCAACATGAAACAGATCAGCAGCAACATGAAACAGATCAGCAGCAACATGAAACAGATCAGCAGCAACATGAAACAGATCAGCAGCAACATGAAACAGATCAGCAGCAACATGAAACAGATCAGCAGCAACATGAAACAGATCAGCAGCAACATGAAACAGATCAGCAGCAACATGAAACAGATCAGCAGCAACATGAAACAGATCAGCAGCAACATGAAACAGATCAGCAGCAACATGAAACAGATCAGCAGCAACATGAAACAGATCAGCAGCAACATGAAACAGATCAGCAGCAACATGAAACAGATCAGCAGCAACATGAAACAGATCAGCAGCAACATGAAACAGATCAGCAGCAACATGAAACAGATCAGCAGCAACATGAAACAGATCAGCAGCAACATGAAACAGATCAGCAGCAACATGAAACAGATCAGCAGCAACATGAAACAGATCAGCAGCAACATGAAACAGATCAGCAGCAACATGAAACAGATCAGCAGCAACATGAAACAGATCAGCAGCAACATGAAACAGATCAGCAGCAACATGAAACAGATCAGCAGCAACATGAAACAGATCAGCAGCAACATGAAACAGATCAGCAGCAACATGAAACAGATCAGCAGCAACATGAAACAGATCAGCAGCAACATGAAACAGATCAGCAGCAACATGAAACAGATCAGCAGCAACATGAAACAGATCAGCAGCAACATGAAACAGATCAGCAGCAACATGAAACAGATCAGCAGCAACATGAAACAGATCAGCAGCAACATGAAACAGATCAGCAGCAACATGAAACAGATCAGCAGCAACATGAAACAGATCAGCAGCAACATGAAACAGATCAGCAGCAACATGAAACAGATCAGCAGCAACATGAAACAGATCAGCAGCAACATGAAACAGATCAGCAGCAACATGAAACAGATCAGCAGCAACATGAAACAGATCAGCAGCAACATGAAACAGATCAGCAGCAACATGAAACAGATCAGCAGCAACATGAAACAGATCAGCAGCAACATGAAACAGATCAGCAGCAACATGAAACAGATCAGCAGCAACATGAAACAGATCAGCAGCAACATGAAACAGATCAGCAGCAACATGAAACAGATCAGCAGCAACATGAAACAGATCAGCAGCAACATGAAACAGATCAGCAGCAACATGAAACAGATCAGCAGCAACATGAAACAGATCAGCAGCAACATGAAACAGATCAGCAGCAACATGAAACAGATCAGCAGCAACATGAAACAGATCAGCAGCAACATGAAACAGATCAGCAGCAACATGAAACAGATCAGCAGCAACATGAAACAGATCAGCAGCAACATGAAACAGATCAGCAGCAACATGAAACAGATCAGCAGCAACATGAAACAGATCAGCAGCAACATGAAACAGATCAGCAGCAACATGAAACAGATCAGCAGCAACATGAAACAGATCAGCAGCAACATGAAACAGATCAGCAGCAACATGAAACAGATCAGCAGCAACATGAAACAGATCAGCAGCAACATGAAACAGATCAGCAGCAACATGAAACAGATCAGCAGCAACATGAAACAGATCAGCAGCAACATGAAACAGATCAGCAGCAACATGAAACAGATCAGCAGCAACATGAAACAGATCAGCAGCAACATGAAACAGATCAGCAGCAACATGAAACAGATCAGCAGCAACATGAAACAGATCAGCAGCAACATGAAACAGATCAGCAGCAACATGAAACAGATCAGCAGCAACATGAAACAGATCAGCAGCAACATGAAACAGATCAGCAGCAACATGAAACAGATCAGCAGCAACATGAAACAGATCAGCAGCAACATGAAACAGATCAGCAGCAACATGAAACAGATCAGCAGCAACATGAAACAGATCAGCAGCAACATGAAACAGATCAGCAGCAACATGAAACAGATCAGCAGCAACATGAAACAGATCAGCAGCAACATGAAACAGATCAGCAGCAACATGAAACAGATCAGCAGCAACATGAAACAGATCAGCAGCAACATGAAACAGATCAGCAGCAACATGAAACAGATCAGCAGCAACATGAAACAGATCAGCAGCAACATGAAACAGATCAGCAGCAACATGAAACAGATCAGCAGCAACATGAAACAGATCAGCAGCAACATGAAACAGATCAGCAGCAACATGAAACAGATCAGCAGCAACATGAAACAGATCAGCAGCAACATGAAACAGATCAGCAGCAACATGAAACAGATCAGCAGCAACATGAAACAGATCAGCAGCAACATGAAACAGATCAGCAGCAACATGAAACAGATCAGCAGCAACATGAAACAGATCAGCAGCAACATGAAACAGATCAGCAGCAACATGAAACAGATCAGCAGCAACATGAAACAGATCAGCAGCAACATGAAACAGATCAGCAGCAACATGAAACAGATCAGCAGCAACATGAAACAGATCAGCAGCAACATGAAACAGATCAGCAGCAACATGAAACAGATCAGCAGCAACATGAAACAGATCAGCAGCAACATGAAACAGATCAGCAGCAACATGAAACAGATCAGCAGCAACATGAAACAGATCAGCAGCAACATGAAACAGATCAGCAGCAACATGAAACAGATCAGCAGCAACATGAAACAGATCAGCAGCAACATGAAACAGATCAGCAGCAACATGAAACAGATCAGCAGCAACATGAAACAGATCAGCAGCAACATGAAACAGATCAGCAGCAACATGAAACAGATCAGCAGCAACATGAAACAGATCAGCAGCAACATGAAACAGATCAGCAGCAACATGAAACAGATCAGCAGCAACATGAAACAGATCAGCAGCAACATGAAACAGATCAGCAGCAACATGAAACAGATCAGCAGCAACATGAAACAGATCAGCAGCAACATGAAACAGATCAGCAGCAACATGAAACAGATCAGCAGCAACATGAAACAGATCAGCAGCAACATGAAACAGATCAGCAGCAACATGAAACAGATCAGCAGCAACATGAAACAGATCAGCAGCAACATGAAACAGATCAGCAGCAACATGAAACAGATCAGCAGCAACATGAAACAGATCAGCAGCAACATGAAACAGATCAGCAGCAACATGAAACAGATCAGCAGCAACATGAAACAGATCAGCAGCAACATGAAACAGATCAGCAGCAACATGAAACAGATCAGCAGCAACATGAAACAGATCAGCAGCAACATGATGTGATATTTCACAGTGATTATTCTGGTTAGATATTCATGAGTCTAACAGCCTCAGGGTAGAAGCTGTTCCTCAGTCTAGTGGTTCTACACTTAATGCTCCTCAACCTCCTTCCTGAGGGGAGTGGGGCAAAAGTGTGTGTGCTGGGTGAGTGAGGTTTCATGATGCAGGTGGCTCTCTTCCTGCATCTGGAGGTGTAGATGTCTGGGATGGTAGGGAGACTGACTCCAACAGAATTCTGTGCAGCCTTCATGGATTATCGTATCGTATTATCCATAGAGTAATGCAGTGACCATAGAAGGTTGGGATAATGTGAGTTAATACCAAACACAAAGAGAGAAGTTATGAAGATGGTTGTGAAGGTAGCTCAACAATTGAAATGGCTTTGTTCAGGAAGAAAGGTTTCCATAAAATGAGGGCTTTGAGTTTTGCCACAAAGTGACATGGAAAACAACCAAACTAAAATGATTAACTTTCATATTTTTTTTATCTCTGTCCAGCTGACGGTTAGATGATCGACAAGTTCTCCTTCCTAAATATCTCATCTTAATGCAACCATGCAAAGACACGTTCCTGCGGTGAATGGCCACCTCTGATTGCCATGGAAATCAATGAGGATTGAGGATATCTTGCCAGAACTGGGAGAGTTAATCATTGAGGAACATCAATTACCACCCCCCACCCCTTCTTCACTATATGCTAAAAAGGGGCCCAGTTCAATATTACACTTCATTATAATTGTAGTTGATGAACTCCCAGTAAAAAGTCATGTTGTGGCTTTTTAAATACCTGTCAGTGTGCAGTGTCAGGGGAGTCATGCTGTTTGTAACGAGGAGGTCAACAGAGGTCAGTACTCCTCTGTGGTGGAATGAAATGGAGTTGTTCCTCTGCAGATTTAATTACGGTCCAGTGTGATTCCAATAAGAACAGTTAGATTCTGAGGCCGTATGCAATGACAGCTAAATCTAAGGTCTAAAAAGGCTCCAGAGGAACATTCAACAACATTTTTTACAGAGACCAATAATCAATTACTGTAGTTCAAACAGCATTCTAGTTATATAGTGAAAAAAATAAAACCAAGTGTAAATCAAATTATTAACAGAAACAATCATGACTCCTGTCCTTGATACAATTATTGGAGAACCATTAGCAGAATGAAGATAACTTGTAAACACCTGCTAAAAACATCACAACCAATTTTGTTGTAGATATATGACCCAAAAGATGCACTGGTGAAGATTCTCAGTGATCCAGGACATGGTCGAGTCAAAAAGTTCAAGACAAAAACAACTTTGTAACAGAAGACGTTTCCCAAGACGACCGAAAAGATGGTCTTTCTTTCAGCTGTTCATTCAGGGGTCACCACAGCGAGTCATCCTCCACCATCTCACTCTGTCCTCTGTGTCCTCTGTCCTCACTCCAACTATGTCCTCTCTAACTGCATCCATATAACTCCTCTTTGTCTTCCGTTCATTCTCAATCAGTTCATCTGGACAGTTTCTTTTTAGTAGAAACGTTTCACCCTCACTCCAGAGGGCTTCGTCAGTCAGAGTAGTCCAAAGCAAACTGAAGCTACCCCACCAAGTAAACAACTTAAGTGGACCAACGGATTTGATACCTGGACTATTGAGAATGAACTTTCTTGTCCTCTTTGTCTTTTTCCTGGCAGCTGCATTTCTAACATCCTTCTACCAATATACCCACTGTCCCTCCTCTGGACATGTCCAAACCATCTCAGTGTGTCCTCTCTAACTTTATCTCCCAGTTGTTCAACATGTGCTGTACCTCTGATGATCTCATTCCTGATCTTATCCATCCTTGTCACTCCTAAGGAGAACCTCAACATCTTCATTTCTGACACTTCCAGTTCTGTCTCCTGTCTTTTTGTCCATGTCTCTGTCTCCAGACCATACGACATCGCTGGTCTCACTACTTAAACGCGTCCTTTGACCTTTGCTGACACTCTTCATCCTGCCTGGACTCTCTTCTTCACCTCTGCACACGCCCCATGTTCCTGGACAGTGGACCCCAAGTACTTGAAGTCCTGCACCTTTGTGACCTCTGCTCCTTGTAGCCTCACTGTTCCACCTCCTCTCTCCTATTCATGTCATAAGTTAATAATAAGAATAAGAAAACTGGAAGCATTGAAATTGAAGTAATAAGCTCAAAACTGTTCAAACCGAGACTCTTGTTACTTTTATCAAGTTCTTGTTACCCCATTGTTGGGTGTAGTGCTTTCTGCAAAGGACACAGATGTGAAGGGACAGAGAATCACATATACAGTATAACTTTGTTAATAGCTTGTTTTACACTTCATAAATAGTGCTGCACTAACTAATATCTGTAGAAGCACATATACAGTAGTACTGTATATGTTGCTTGGCCTACAGGTGCTTTCTGTCCAGAAGTCAGTCTGTGAAACTCCCTAGATCTGAAATACATTAACACAATCCTGTGCATTACAAAAGTAACTCAGTAACTTATATGTGCTTATTAAATATCCATTTACGTCCCATCTGTGTCCTCATCAGTCTGTCCCTTCATTTCACTGCACTCTGTCTCGTACTGCCGACATGCAATTAACCATGTGAGGAGAGAAGCTACGACCTCTGCATGAACCCATGCAAGTGCTTCTTTTGATGCTTTGGGAATTCATTTCGGGGTCGACACGGCTCAGAGGCTTTTAGATGAATCACAGACAGGATCTGATTTGAATTTCAATTAGCACAGCAAGGGTTTGCCTAGACAACAAAAACTGGCTTCTGTGCACAGAAAAACCTTTGGTCTGAGCTGAACATGATAAAAGACATCGACTCAGTTTCTTTGCTTTGGCCTCAGATATAATTATAATCGCTGCTTCGCTCTTTCATGGTTTAAAACATCCACTTTGACAAACCAAACTCTACAACAGAATTTTAGGAGCTTAGGAAAACACTGCAGTGAAAAAGAGAATTTCTGACACAGTATTCTTTTTTTTTTTGTTACTTTAAAGTTAATGTTAGTAACAGAACAGTCACAACTCATTGAAGCTTGTCCTCGTGGTGGCGCAGAGGTTAGAGAAGGTGGGCCTGTGATTGAAAGATCACCGGTTCAACTCCCGGTACTGACAACATCAAAATGTGGGTGGGAAAGGTGAAGCACCCACACCTGCCTCCATCCTCACTGGGCCCTTGAGCAAGGCCCTTAACCCACTCATCTGCTCCCACAGGCACCCTAGATAGCAGCTCTGTGCTCCACACAGAGGGCTGTGGTAGCTCGGTTTCTGTGGTTGCGTCATGAAGAACATCCGGTGTAAAAACAATCACCAAGTCTTCGTGTGACTAGTTCTCTGTGGTGACTCCTGAAGGAGGAGCAGCCGAAAGAAAAAGAAAAAAACTGAAGCTTGTCCTCCACTTTCTTAAAGTGTCTGTGACATCATATTTCTGCTTTGCATAAAATGTTACAAGATATTTTTCATTCATTCAACCTTTATTTAGTCAGGTAAATCTTTTGAACCTCATGGGCTCATTTACGAAAGCGACCTGCTAAAACTAAAGAACAATGAACAGCAATGGTAGAATTTCCTTAAACAATAAACAATAAACAAACAAACAATAAACAATAGAAAACAAAAGAGAGAAAAAAAAAAGATTTTAACAAAGTATCAAAAAACTAGCAAAACATTATAAGGTAGACGTATAAAATCAAAGACAGGAACAAATCTGCATTGGTTTTTGCCAGGATTCCAACAGATTCTGAAAACCATTTAGAGAAGTCAAGGTCGAGAGCTTCAGATCTTTTTGTAAGATATTCCATGAAGCAGGAGCAGAGTAGGAGAAGGCCCTTTTTCCAAGTTCAGTCCTCACTGACGGAACACTGCAGGTAATCATGTCCTGAGAGCGCACGCTGTAGCTGCACTCACGCAAAGACATGTAGGAGGAGATGTATGAGGGCAGCAGACCAAGAAGTGATTTAAAGATGAAAATGTACCAGTGGAAGAGTCTGCGTGAGGTTAATGATGTCCAGTTAACCAGTGAATACAGGGTGCAGTGGTGGGTACGATAATCACAACCAGTTATGAATCTTAGTGCACCATGATAGACCACATCCAACATCCGCAGGGTGCTTGTAGGAGCATTCATGTAGAGAATGTCACCGTAATCAATGGAGGGAAGGAAAGTCACAGACACAAGGCGTTTCCTGACATTCAGTGATAGACATGATCTGTTTCTGAAAAAGAAACCCAGTTTAACTTTCAGTTTCTTCACTAGGTTTTCCACGTGGAGTTTAAAAGAGAGATGTGAATCGATCAGGATACCCAGATATTTATAGGAATCAACAAACTCAATAGGGACACCATTTGAAGATAAAATCAGAGGAGGATCTGCTGGAACCGCCTTCCTATTTGAAAAAAACATCCCTTTTGTTTTATCAGCATTTAGGACAAGTTTGAGACGGAACAAATCTGACTGGATGATGTCAAAAGCGGATTGCAGTAACTGGAAAGCCTTAGCTACTGTTTTAGCTCGGCAGTAAACAACTGTATCATCAGCATAGAAATGTAAGGATGCATCAGGGATGCAGTGACCTACATTAGCTATGTAGATTGTAAAGAGAGTTGGTCCTAAAACTGAGCCTTGTGGTACACCATTTTTAACTGTTAAATAGCTGGAAGAAGTACCGTTATGTTGAACACATTGCCTCCGATTGGAAAGATAGTTAGAAAACCAACCGATGGTGTGATCAGAGAAACCGATTTCTGAGAGCTTATGACACAGGATGTTATGATCCACAGTGTCAAAAGCTTTAGACAGGTCTAAGAAAAGTGCAGCACAATAGTCCTTAGCATCCAATGCTTCAACAACATCATTCAGAACCTTCAGAGAAGCAGTTGTTGTGCTGTGTTTTTTCCTGAAACCAGATTGATGGAGAGGTAAGATGTTAAATGAGTCCAGATAATTTTTGATCTGAGAGTTTATCAGTTTTTCTTGAACCTTGGCTAAGATGCAGAGTTTAGAGATCGGTCGATAATTGTTCAGTGAGGTGGGGTCACCTCCCTTCAGCAAAGGAAGAACAAAGGCTGTTTTCCAAGCATCCGGAATGGTGTTTTGGCTTATGGATAGATTAAAGATGTGGGTCACAGGGACTGTGATGATATGAGCAGCCAGCCTTAAGAAATAAGGTGGAAGTTCATCTGGACCTGCAGATTTTTTAGGATCAAGATCATTTAACAGTTTATTTACCTCACTGACTGAGAATGGAGAAAAAGAGAAGGTGTGATTAACAGATGGTTGACTTGTAGGAGGGATTTGATTTGTAGAAGTTTGATTATTAGATAAAGTGGCTGATTTTCCGTTTGTAACTGTGTCAAATAATGAACTAGAAGCAACAAAATGTTTATTGAAACAGTTCAGGATCTCGTGCTTATTTGACACAGGAACAGAGTCAACAAGAAATTGTGATGGGAGGTCAGATGATTGGGGGGTGCCTGAGAGAGATTTAATGGTTTTCCAGAATTTTTTAGGATCGTTTAGATTTTTGGAGGTCTGAGATAAGAAGTAGTTACGTTTTGCAGCTTTAATGGCAGTTGTGCATTTATTCCTTAGCTGCCGAAATTTCAACCAATCAGTGTCTGAGTGTGATTTTCTTGCTGCTGCCCAAAGATGATCTCTCCAGTGCAGGAGATCAGCTAGTTCAGGAGTAAACCAGGGGCTGTCACGGCCCTTTATCCTGAACTGCCGGAAAGGAGCGTGTTTGTTTACAAAGTAAATGAAACTATCATGAAAATAGTTCCAAGCGGTGTTCACGTCATTGATTTGTAGGATACGTTGCCAATCAAAGTGGGATAGATCCCAAAGGAATGACTGTTCACAGAAACGTTTCAAATCCCTTTTTTGGATTATTCTGGGCTTAGCAGGTGGAAGTTTAGTAGATCTAAGAGCTGCTATTACGGAATGATCACTCAAAACGTTAGCAAATACACCTATACCAGGAAATTTGTGAGGTGCATTTGTGAAAAACAGATCTAAGGTGGAAGATTTTTCGGGACATTTTAATTTTGGTCTGGTGGGAGAATCGATAAGTTGTGTTAGATTGAGAGATAGGCAACATTCCTTGAATTTATCACAGAGGGGGGTCGAATGTTCGTTTTTGCAAACAAAATGATAAATTAATGAAAATTCCTTTCAAAGTGAGTTTAAAATTAAAAACCGTGTTTCTTCACGGGACATCCGACAACATGCGAATGCAACATCTGTGACGTAGGAGTGAGAACCTCAGTTTGCGGCTGCATGATAACGCATGCGCATTCTCTGCCAGATCACCTTTTTTTTTTTGTATAACTTGAAAAATGCTGTTACGTTGTGTCTCATTTGGGTGTTCTAATATCATCAGTGAACAAGTGAGCCTTTTCACTTTCCCTAAAGATGTAAGACCTTCGTCAAGAATGGAATAAATAAAGCTGCCCCCCCTCGGAGATCCCTCGCTTCCTGAAAAGGTAAGACTCAAATAAATACGGGTGCAGACCTAAATTAGAACCTGCTGTTTCTTGTTCATCTAACTTTCTGCTTCCCAAACTGAAGACAAATCGCTCAAATCTTAACTTGGATTGCGTCGGTTTATTTATTGTCCGCTATGAATATGTAAAAGGGGCGTTCTAAAGACGTTCTTCTTCCTACGTCACAGATGTTGCATTCGCGTGTAGTCGGATGTCCCGTGAAGAAACATGGTTTTTAATTTTAAACTCACTTTGAAATGAATTTTCATTAATTCATCATTTTGTTTGCAAAAACGAACATAGTTTAATGATACAAGATATATATCTTGTAATATTTTATGCAAAGTAGAAAGATTATGTCACAGACACTTTAAACTCTTAAACTCAACTAAAACTAGAAATCCTTGAAAAGAAAAAGAAAACTTCCTGACAAGTGCCAAAGTTTTAGACATACTGTACTCTCAGAGTCTGCTCAGAGTATGTGTTAGGGACGACTCTCAGGTACCACACCAAATAATAGCTCGTTTTCTGCAGAAAATCTGAGTTATGGCTGTTTCTGTGGTGTCCATCTTAAACCAGATTGAATAAAACTGAATCCTTTATACGGCAACAGTTACTTCCTTGATGTTTTAATAAAATCCAGTGTTTACAAAAAGTTTTGCTTACAGACATTCTGCATTTAAAACTGTCTGGTGGGGGAGCAAACTTACATGCCATCCTTGACCTACTGGTAGCTTCCCAGTAATTCATTCATTCATTCAACCTTTATTTAGTCAGGTAAATCTTTTGAACCTCATGGGCTCATTTACGAAAGCGACCTGCTAAAACTAAAGAACAATGAACAGCAGTGATAGAATTTCATTAAACAATAAACAAACAAACAATAAACAATAGAAAACAAAAAGAGAGAAAAAAACAAAATATATATATTTTTTTTTCTATTTTTTTTTTTTAACAAAGTATCAAAAAACTAGCAAAACATTATAAGGTAGACGTATAAAATCAAAGTAAAACAGAGCCAACCAACTTCAGATTCACTGCTCGCCACAAATCCACCCCCATCCCCCATCCCCCCACTCAGTGGGCATTCATAAAGCACTCGGGATCACAGCCATAATCCCCTGGGCCCGAACAAAACCACAGGCAGATTTCACAGGCTTGTGCCTCACAATGCCCGGGCTGGGGGGTGTGTGGGGGTGTGTGGGGGACACAGCTCTTTGTGAACCACAGTTGTGTCTGGACACCGGTGAACGATGTGCAGCTATATGTGCCTCTGGGTTCAAGGTCAAAATGGAGGAGCAAATCAAAGAGTAATTCTCCCATCATCACCACAGCAGCACACTGGTCTGTTCTGGTATTTCAGCTGTCAGCAGCTGGTTCGTCTCCGATGAAGACGTGGACATGAAAGAGCAGTCGCCACCTGCACATTGAGGCTTTCACACAAACTGAAGGGGGAGGAACAAGGCCCATGTTGGAAAATACTGGAAATTACCAAGTGTCACCCCAGATCACCTCAGGGTGGTCAGGAAGTTGCTTGTGTGTGTGTGTGATCATTTGTCTGTCTGTTGTCAAAATATGTGATTTGTTCTGAACAGACTTTACTGAAAGTCTTAGAAAGTAATCCCTGGATGCACAAATAATTAACCTTTGGAGTCAGCCTGATTCAAGATGGCCACCACAGATAAACAACAAACAAACAACAAAGCAATAAACAGCTCGGTCCTCTTTACAGATAATGGTTGTGGTGACTGAGAGTCATCTCCAACGTGCACTCTGAGAGCTGACTGATTACCTTCTGGTCAGTCTCAAGATGGCTGACACAGCCAGGTGCTTTTAGCAAACACAAAATGTCTCAGCCAGTTTTACAAATATTGAGCTAAAATTTAGTGTGGTAGTAGCTGAGCGTCATCCCCAACACATACTCAGAGCATTAACAGATTGCTTTGTTGAAAACATTGCAGTTATTCCTCTAACAAGTTCTTTGAGATCCAGCAGGACCGGATGATCAGATGATGGTGGAATATGTTTTGTTGACATCAGTCCTGCTGACAACACCGAGGTTTGATTATTATATTCTTATCTTGAGCCCAGCATGTCTTCAAGGATACATTAAGTGGGGGCAAAGATCAAACTGTTATAAAATATATAAACTAAGTTATCAAGTGTAAGGCACTGCAAAGATTTTGAGTTGTTGTATTTATTCATTTTTAAAGCTGTGGCCGTGTTTACCACAAATTTAGAAAAAATTAATTACAATTCTCTGAGAAATACCTCATTTTACACTTGAATGCCCCACCACAAGATAATTAGACATATGATTTTATTAAATCTGATTCCAACATCATCATTCAACGAAAACAAATTTCATTTGAAGAGTTTCATCAAAACCTGCTCCTGGTTGTAAACTCTTCACTTCCTGTCTCGTTAAACTTAGCTCGGTGCTTTCTCTTGGACTTTTTATATCTGTGCATGAAGAATTCATTCATTCATTCAAGTTTATTTGATCAAGGACAGCACAATAAACAATGTTACATGTTAAAAACGAAGCAACCGTTGTCTTGCACAAAGGTTTTCTAGCCACAGGCTAATTTGCAAACCCAGTCCTTGGTTGGACTTTTCTATAAAAACAGCAAAAATAAAATTAAAATTTAATTAAGATTAAACAGTTCCCTATACAAAAACATCTAAAATAAAATTAAAATTTAATTAAGTTTAAATGGATTTAACAGTTCCCTCACACACACACACAGCTGTTCCTCTGTCCCCATGGGGTTCAATGATCACAGATTTGGTTTTGTTTCATCCATTTTTTTTCACCTGTGAATTAAAACCTCTAAGATCAGTCAATGTTTTTATTGCTGATGGTAAACTATTCCAGATATGAGGACCTTTAAATGAGAAGGAGCATTGACCAAATGATGTTTTGTATTTTGTAGGTTTACCTACAAAATATACATGTACACAGATAGAAAGAGCTTTGAAAATGATTCAGCACTGTCAGAAAACTACACTGTTATTTACATTATGAGCAAATTCACAAGATTTACTGGTATATAAGTTTTCTCTGAGGCACGTTGGATTTTCAGGCCTGTGAGATCTGTGATCTCAATGGGACTGGCCTGGTTGAACAAAGGTTATAAATAAATCTGTGTCACTGCTTGTAGAAGGCATTCTGTGATGGAAGAGGTTTATCCATCTACAAGAAGATAAATGATTTGGATGAAATCTGTATTTTTATCACAAAATAACACTCTTTGACAGCCTCTCCTTAATGAGGGCGTTTTCTAATTCACACACGTTAGAAGTGGAAGTTTTGCATGAATAAATACATAAAACAAACAAATAAATGCAAATTTTGGAACAACTGTTGGCTGATTTTCTTACTTAGAAGAATAGAAAATGTTCCTGTGCGCTGCCACAGATGTTTGATAATCCAATAAGTAAAATCTTCCACAACACTTTATCTACGTAGCATTTAAAAGAACAAGATTTTAATTCTGATATAAACTGAAACTTTTATTCCAAAGCAGAAGAAAAACCAGACACTGAAATGAAACCAGGACTCTGTACCTGCGTTACTTTATTGGACTTTGGCAGTTTTCCCTCTGCGTTCCTCCCTGCAGGCGAAGCATTAATAAAACCAGTTTCTCCTCTCTGGGAGCAGGAACACACTTCTTTAGCTCCCCCTTTCATCCTCTCCCCCCTCTCCCCTTGCAGGTGGCCCCGTTCTCTCTGAGCCCGGCTGCAGAAATAATTCACATGGAAATAGGCCACAGGCTCTCAATGGACCGGTGTAACCTTGCATGAGAAAGACTGCACTGCTTCCTTTTTACTGTACAAGATGGGATGGATCGTAAACTCAGCAGATTAGGAGGATGGACCCCCCCACGCCTCACCTTAACACATGTTTCAGGGACAGTGAAGTAAACATAACTGTGTCACCTTGTGGTGTGTTTTAAATTATTTTTGTCTTCTAAAGCCACATTTATTCCATCGTGCCACGTGTGTTTATCTTCAACTACACAAGAACATTCAGTTTCACATGTGTTTTTCTGTCTTTAGCTGGAGAGTGTGTGAAGCTGAGTCAGTGGGTTTAGAGACAAAACACATTTTTACAGACACCCCCCCCCCCACACACACACACAATAATTTATATACCGGTAGTATTCAGGTACCTTTAGATTCTCCAATAGTTTGTACTTATTTTGACCTAATTTCTCAGCAAGACCTTTAAGTTTCATTTTATTTCAAGTCATCTGGTCAACGAGAACCTGCAAAACTTTACAAGTTTATTGAAGATGTGAAATTTCTTGGAAAAGCATCGCCCATGTGGAAGTTTGGTTTTGATGGAGTTCCAAGATGACGTCAGTCAGCCACACCTGCGGTCCATCCCCCTGATGAGCACCAGGAGTACATGAAGCTGCAGAAGAGCTCTACTCCTCGCTGGAGCATTACATGCCTACAAGTTGAACTCGCATTATGGTTTTGGCAAAAGTGTTTTACATCGAATGCCATTCCTGACACAACCCTCACCATTTACCTGGGCTTGTTGGGACCGACACAAGGGATACACTGGCTTGTGCTCCCTAGTATCTGTGCTATATCCTCTACGTGTGATTAACTACAATAGTTAAGACTTGTGCTCTCATTGTGTTTCAACCTCGATGCCTGTGATCCACTGGATCCTCGACTCCTCTGAATATAAACCTGAAATCCTCAGACCAGTCTCCACCACCTTCCAACCACTTACCACACCTGTGACTCTCCTCCTACGCCTCCTTCCTTTGTGCTGGAACCCTTTGGATCCTCATCCTCACTTGGTTCCATGACACCAACAGTAAATAAATAAGTTACATTACTCCATCTTTAGAGCTCCATCAACCTGAGCTCTGTCCTTGTCCCTCAGGGTTACAGATCCTCTCTTGTACATCGTGGTATATAGACAGTGGTGGGTACAAGTACTTCGTTACTGTACTTAAGTACATTTTTCATGTATCTGTACTTTACTTAAGTAGAGTTAAGCATGGCTACTTCTGACTTTTACTTCACTACATTTTGCATTAAGTATCTGTACTTGCTACTACACTACATTCCTATAATGCGTTGCGTTACAAGTTGCATTCACGTCACATTGCGGCTTTTTTATTTGATCGATGGTTTGAAAGTAACCAATGGTGAGAGGGGAATTGGTCCATTGAACAATGCAAAGTAGGCAGGTAACATTCGACCTGCCTTCAAGAAGAGCTGGGTCAGTGACGTATACGACCTGTGGGCTCAGTATAGACACTAAATAAAGCAGAGTTAACGTTTCTACGTTTTGGAATTTGTCTGGCTTATACGCTCTGGGTTCCTACAGCGTTCGTTACAGTCCACTGCTCCATCGTTTGTAAATAAAGGTCTTATGAGAAGAGATGGAGACATAGGAGTTTTAGTCAAACCTTGTAGATGAATCATGCACAGTCTTGTGTGATATTACAGTACAAAATCTTGAGATCCCCTTTGAGTTAGCGATGGGAAAGACTCCCGCCTCCTACCACTCCCAGTTTTTGTAGATTTGACTAAGGGTTAAGCCTCTTATCACCTCCACTCCCACAGCACGCCGCGGTTTGTGATCTCGCAACTCCGAGACGAGTCTTTCACGAGTACTGTCCCTGCTGCATGAAGGCAGTGTTAGCATGTGATATCAAGGCACCGACGTTATCCTTTGTTTTCACAGATTTTCAGCTCATTATTTCCAAATGAAGAATAAAATATTTTATTTTAGCACTTTAAAAGTGTGTGGCAGAAAATAATTTTCACTCCTGCTGTTAAAAGGACTCTTTCCATCTAATGAAGGCCACAGAATGAGAACACCAACAAGTTTCAGACTAATTGGATCAAAAAGCTAATCTTTATTTATAATTTTCTCTTAAAAATACACTGAATAACTTACCGGTAACCAATTTAAAAACAGTATTTGTTTTTATAGCAAACTGGCTTTATTTTGATCTTCTTATGCTACCTTAAGTTTTTATCTGCTATTTCTAAATTTTAGCTAACTTTGTCATTTTTATCTTTTAGCTGATCTTTTTGTACTTTTAGACTTTTGATACTTTTCATATTTTGTTAGCCTGTTGAAGCTTTTAGCTAAACTTTTACTCAGTTTTGGCAGAACACAGCAGCTTATCTTTACTTTCAGACGTGAAGGTCAGTTAAACAGAATAAATTCCACCAATTTTAAGAATTTTTTGTTATGTTTGCTTAAAAACCATCAGAACTGGCTGCACGACTTTCTGGATGCCAAGAGTTTAAGCCATGAACTCGTCTCACCTGTAGAATGGGACAATGTGTAAAGATGCACTTAGTGATTCAAAATAGCCTTTTCAAGGTCAAACATGAAGTGCTCAAAGGCAATAAACAAACATGAAAGCAGTGCAGCGGTAGTGTAAAGCTAATTTAGTGTATTGTAAGGTGAGGTGTGGAGATTAGGTCAGTTGCAACTACTGTACAAGGAAGATGTTCGAAGTAACACTCAACTGCAAGAAAATACTTCAAGCACACAAAACACCACTGATTTTTTGTTTTGTTTTGTGTTTTGGAGTTTTTTTAGTCATTTGAAACAAGATAATGAGATAAAACCACACAAATCTTGGATTTTATTTTATTTTTTTATGAAAAAGCATCATGTTGCACTACATTAGGCCCTGTTTACACAAGAGCAATCACTGGAGATGATAGTGACTTCCAGTGTTTATTGTGGTGAATAAACAAGAAAAAAGTGTGTTTGCATGGATCTGTTGCAGTTCCCAGGCTAGGCAGGGTTGCCAGATACAAAATAATGAACTATCACACAGTCACTTTAAAATTATTGAACCTTGATCCAAACTGTTAAAGCTGCTATATGTAGTTTTTGGAACACGCTGGAACTTAGAAAAATTTTGAACAGAGACACGTTTCTGATCCCTCCCCCTTGCTCTCGGCTGAACTGCAGCTCAGCCTCCTTAGCTTCTCCCCCCTGTCTCGTGAACGCGCATGTGTGCAGCCGCTGCGATGTTCTGTGTTTATATGTTAATAACACGTTCTAAAAAATAAAATAAAAACATGGAGCGCTGGTCCAGCACACCAGAACACCAGGAAATCTGCAGAGCCTTGCGCAGCCATGTTGAACCCGAGTTTAATTCGCTCGTGACAAATTCATTCATTTCCTCATCATTTCAGTCATGGAGTCAACGGAGGAGGAAGCGATCACTTGACTTTTGGCAAAAAAACTAAAGAAAAGTCCAGATCAGGGATGAAGAAGGGGAATTTAATACATTTGTGTCACATACAAAACAGTCCTGCATCGCTTTGCAATCCTTTGAACGAGAACGTGCGCGGATGCGCGCTGGGGCTGGGACAGGCAGGGGCGTGGGTTAGGGGCGTGAGAAGCTCTGTTTTTATTGGCTGGTTAAAAACTCTGTTTTTATTGGCTGGTTAACGGCGGGTCACTGTGGGTTTTTAGAAATGCTTTTAGTACCACCTGGAGAAGCAAGGGGACTATAGTTTTTTTCAGAGATTACTTTGTCTAACATCAGTCTGTCAGGAGATAGTGACAGAGTGAAGAAATATGTTAAAAATACATTTTTAGAAAAGTTACATAGAGCAGCTTTAAATGTGCTGAGTGAGGGTGTTCACACACACAGCACAAACATATCCATGCACATCTGGCAACCCTAACGCTGGGCTCAGCTACGTGTATTGTGCATGACCAAAGTTACATCCATACTGGTGAATACAGGAACATCCTTTTGGACCAAGGATGTTGTTAGTTTTGTTCCTATATGCTGAAAAAGAGCGAGTAGCACACAAAACTCTGCTCTAATGCCTCATTTGCACTGCTCCTAATCAACCCCAATGCTCAGCCTGGAGTTGCTTCTCTTTAGGACAGATTCTGGAGGCATGTCCAGAATCCAAAGTCCTGCTAATGAGAATTCTGTGATGAGTTAAACTCAAAGCAGTCTGAAAGGTTCCCAGCCGGGATTTTAACCAGGGTGTCCTCCTCACTGAGAGGCAACAGCTCTGCCGACTGAGC